>JZLH01S0047878.1:69847-109053 GCA_001188425.1 Eucidaris tribuloides
CTCCTAGCGGCGAAATCGCCGTAGGAAGGAGGAGCATACGCCATTATATCGACGAGAAAAGCTAGGCCACATACAGTCCAGAAGCGAACTCGCATGACTACAAGTGCACACATCGCTTACTAGTCAGAGCTATCGATCAAGCGGCATGGAGGCAAGTCATGAGAACAGGGTTTAACGTTGGTCTTTTGAATAAAGTGAAGCATGCCCGTCGAAGTCACACAAAGCATACAGAATTCAAACAACACAAGGAAATCGGACGTGCAAGCCGAATGAATGACTGGGCCGTGTTGGGAGATTGTTATGCGAAAACTTGTTGCTGCAATTATGGGTGTAGGTATGGGAACTATAATTTGTCATTTTAGTCGTTTTCAACAGCAAGATCGGATGCCGAATCAGAAGACAGCCCATTATTGGAAATATATTGGCTATTGGCAGATTTCTTGACGTCGATTATTTTGATGTCCATTTCCGCCAGATAAAAGATTGCCGATATTTTGATTGGGACAGTTATAGTTTGAGGCTGTAAAATTATTTATAACGTCGTATTAATGGTGGTAGCTATTAGTCACAATGGATCCATTTTCGACTGCTTACTATCATTATTGTAGAAGCAATTTGTTGCTGGGGCATATACGCGCTTTCCGATTCAAGCAAGCTTGTTCAGGTCAACGCCGCACAATGATCTATTTGGGCACCTCCTGGTGGGCGGTTGTTACAAGCCATTCAGCCTGCGCCCGTGCTTATAACATTCATGCTGACAGTTTACTGTAAAGTTCAAATTCCGTGTCGATCTGAATTCAAAAGATTATTCGAACAAGTACATGGTTCTTACTGGAATTTGGTTGATCAGCCTGTCGGCCCATGCTGATCGATGAGCTCAGTCAATTGCGGCAATACTTGCTTCAACCGACAGTCGCCGAGAATATTCCAAGATGAAAGTCTACCTCAAGGAATCGCATCGAATGGCGCCGCAGTTCGTCTCATCGATGGCAAAGAAAAATAGTCATAAAGTTGTTTTCATCGGTGAACCGTCGTTTCATTATTTGCTGGGGCACAGGAATAAATTGTGTAACTTAAGCTTTAACTTTCGTTTGAGTCGGACGGGTACTTATAAGTCAGGTTAGGATCGTTTAATTAATGTTTTTGGGATTTTAAGCAACTACGCCTGTGCAAATCGCCATTATCTAAGCTGTTCAGCTATCCAATATTCGTAGCAGGCGAGTGCAAAAGCCTATTTTCACCGGAGCTCAATCCAACAAAAAATCGACACTTATTAGCGAAAAATGGAAGAGATTCAGAGACTGCGCAAATAAGTACTCATGGTCTTTTGTTATTTCATAGGCAAGGTACATATGCGAGCGGAGATAATCAGCTAAAAGTGCAAAACACTCATCGACACGTTATTACAGGCGAAATAATAATATGCAGGGAAATTTTGACCGATGCCATTGCAAAATTGGCTGATGTATTGTTTTTTATATGATTTTCCGTTACGTTTCTCCTTCGGCCTATCCCGACATTCTTTTCGTTTCTTCTTCTTCTGTCTTCAGTTAAGCTTCTTCTTCTTCATTCCTTCTTCTTCTTCTTCATTCTTAACTTCTTCTTGACTTCTATCGGATGCTATCTCACCATCTACCATCCTTTCTCTCTTCTATCAATAATGATTTATATAGCTATTAGATTGGACGCTTAGGACCCATTAGATTCGCTTCTGTTGATAACTTGGTGAGGCTACTATCTTTTTGGCCCAATAAATTCATATTTAGCTTTATAAGTAATGTTATAAGATATATTATGAAGTTTAAAATAAGAATATTGAGAGAGAATCAGTACATGAAATACATGACCAATTATTTTTTTGTGGGGCTGATATTAAGAGGCAATTCTGAAGTGTACTTACACGCAAAGTAATTAATCGGTATCACGCACTTAAAAATAGTACCCGGAGATACTGTTCACAGACACAAATTCGAGAGAAAAAAAAACATGTAGATCGGTTATAAGCGCAGTTAAATATGACGTTGGTTGGGTCGGAATATGTACTCGGCTGTGATCAAACTCGTGTGTACTCGTTTTCAGTGCGAAAGGGTATTTGCAATACAGAAGAAAATATAGCTTGAAAATAAATTTGTGGCACCACACACAACTTTGGCGAACATTCGAAACTAAAAGTTCATAAGTACTGAAAGAGGGGATAGAAAAGTATGTGATAATCAATTGATGATCTTTGAGCGATGAGAGAAAGAAGAAAGAGAAAGTTGGTGGAAAGAAGAGGATAGAGGAGGGAATATAAATAAGATAACGCAGAACGGGAGAAGAGGAGAGAGAAGAAAAGGGAAAAGGAGATGAGAACAAGAGAGAGTGGGATGGAAACAGAAACAGGGAATAAACACAGAAGAAGAGACACGGGGGGGTAAGTAAACAAACGAGCACAAAGAAAAATCGTGAAAAAAAATAAAAAAAAAAAAAAGGAAAGAATAAAAAACATAAAAAATGAAGAAGGTAAACGAAAAAATCAGAGAAGAACGAAAACATAAAACAAAAAGAGAAAGACCAGGTTTGCTAGAAAAAAAAAAAAAAAAAGGGGGGTGGATTCTGTGAAAAAGGGGGGGGGGTTTAGGGAAAAAAGGGAGGTTGTAAACACTCCCTTTGACAAAAGGGTGCGTGTTTGAACACCCCAAAACACCCCCCGCCCCCCCCCCCCCCGCCGCCCCCTCCCCCCCGGCGTACGCGTATGGTCCGTCACAAACATTGTCCAAGTACTTTGGAATGATAACCAAAAATTAATTAGAAGTGGACCTGAGATGTTGGATAGATAATCCATAATTTAGGGCTGACATTATGAAACTAAATCTGGCAATAAGAAGATCAAATTAGCAAAATTGTCATGCTCCCGGAATACATGGTCGAGTTCATTGCAAGAAAAATCATACTTCTGAATCACTCCTACCCCACAAATTTGGACAGATAAAAGATGAGTGTATGTTACTTTTAGAAAATATCAGAATCCCAGAATTAACTTTTGCAACTCCACTCGACTATTTACCACATTTACATGAAAACTTCTATTGCGACTTATTGTTTGTTTTGTGGTGATACGTCACACACCTCAGTGAATTTGTTCAAACTTTTGTTGATCGATTTCTACAAATGTTCTGGATTCACCGACTCCACATTAACGAATAAGGAGACTTCGCCTGTCAGGAATTACCTGCTGTTTGAAGACATTGCAGGTTGCGTTGGAAACACGGACTGCACTGGGCCCGTTGCCATGGGAACCCTCTGTGGTGCTTGTGACATCACGGGAAAGGCTGGACGCATCGCCGGCATGCCCATTGGTGGTGGCGCCCCCATTTGCGGCATTCGAGGCATTTGTGGCATCATCTGTGGCTGCTGCTGGCTTGGAAACATTGGCATCGTCTGTTGGGACAAAGACAAGATTTACTTTGCTTTCTCTAGCTGATCCTGATGACTTCACACCGAAAGATTTTGAACCTATTCCTTTTCGTGTGTCATTTTTTAAATGTTAAGTAGCAAAGCCAATGCAACCAGCAATTTTTAACAGTCTCTGGGTTCACAGCTATCCAATTTCACCTGGATGATTTGATAATTTCACAAGCCTTTCTGTGCAGATCTTCATCGAGTCTATTTCCTTCCACACTTTTTTCAATACCTACTCATTGCCACGACGTTCATCCCAGTTCAACTTCATCATTTATCTCCACACACACACATTTGAGTCCTTTCCTCTTATCAGGACAACTACCCTGCAGGACAAATAGCATCTGACAACTTCCCCAAGGACAGCTAACCCCAGAGGACAGCTTTCCCTGAGGACAACTTTCCATGAGGACTACTCCCCCTGAGAACAACTTTCCATGAGGACTACTCCCCCTGAGAACAACTTTCCATGTGGACTACTCCCCCTGAGGTCAACTCAGATTTAAAACTGGAAACATCGTTAAACTCCTTTGGGGAGTGGTCCTTGGGGGGAGTGGTCCTCTCATGGATCTGTCCTTAAGGCAAATTGTCCTCCGGGGGGCGGGGGGTGGGGGAGGGGCTATTAGGTGGGAGTTGTCCCAAGGGAAGTAGTCCTAGAACTTTCTTTCCTTTCTATCCAGCCTGTTGACACATGAGGTCCATTGTTCGTCTGATGCACCACGGGGTACCCTGGTATACCAAGTAGAAATCCGCAATTTTGTTGAATTATTCTTTATTTAGCATTATATACCTCATATACAGGGTGGCCCAGAAAGAATGCTACGAGTATGATCGCTAATTTCTTCACCATTATCAGCAAAATGTCATTAATTTTTATTTCATTGGTTAGAACATTCTTTTTCCAATAAAATGATACCAAGATAATTGATTTTGAGGAAGGCGTTTTGATTCTAGTGCCATTTTTCGGAGGCAATGCAATTTCCCATATTTGCCAATTTTTCAACAGTGGCGGTCATCGGAACGCCGAGATACTCTGGCGTCTCACTTGCCATACCGGACAAACCGCGATGACAAAGGGCTGGAATGCCCTCGCTTTCATAAGAAAGACGATGCGAGCTACATCTTCATTGTCATCGCGGTTTGTCCGGTATGGCAAGCTGAGACGCGAGAATATCTCGGCATTCCGTGACCGCTGCTGTTGAAAAATTGGCAAATTTGGGAAATTGCATTGCCTCCGAAAAATGGCCCTAGAATCAAAACGCCACCCTGTATAGATTCCTCTCATCTGATTAGTTAAAAGTAGAGTCATTAGAATAGCTGGGCCCCTTTTTTTCTAACAAGATGACGTCAACAGCCTCAACACCGTGTTCATAGATCACTCATGTGTGCGGGCCCCCTGTACGATGAGCGTTGATTACAGCGTGTTGTATGGAATTGCTTTCTACTAGTAACTTTTAATAAGCAAAATGAAACTTTTGTGGAACTTGCATTTTCTGATTTGGATGGATCAATATTGAAGAAGAGGACATGATTTTGGTAAGTTGATATTACAATTTTATTATGGTTCATTTCAAAATCCAGGCATATGGCATGCTGTAAATAGCTTGTAGACCTTGTCAATTCAAGAAATCTTTTAACCAAGATCAGATGAATCTATATATTCGGTATATAAAACAAACATTCACTACTTAATATTCGGGGCACGGTTAAAATTATAGGCCCTCTGTGATGTCACAACCATGACTATGTCCTCAGCTTCGCTTCGGGCATAGTCATGGTTTTGATATCACCTTGGGCCTATAATTTTAACCGTGCCCCTCATAGCAGTTAATATTTGTATACTGTACCCTGAGTTACAAAACTGTGTAAAAATTTTTTGTAGTGTCCTTGTTAACGTTTATAAACTTTTCTTGTGCAAAATGTTTCGTGAAGTGATCTTATACAACCCTAAAGGGTGTAAAAAGAACAACTTTAGCAATATTTTCACTCCACTTCTTGTCAGTTTCTATCTTGCTGTTGTACACTAGCAAAGCCTTAGCATCATTACTGAAGAAGATATTTTTGATGGACACATGAGGGTGCTAAATACATGATATATGGAGTAAACGATACCCCGGCATATCACGTTTTGCATCATATTTCACTTACCGTCTGTTGCGTAGGTTGGTTGGTGGGGAATGCATTAAATGGTTGAGTCACAAGAGACGGCTGTTGTGTGTTTGTTGCTGCCATCGGTGCCGGCCCTAGGAGTTTCTCCAGGTCTGAGGCGCTGGTAGGCTGGACTACTTTGTTCGATGTTGGTGCACTTTCTGATTGAGATGATCCCAGTCCTGATAATAAATGGCCATGCGAAGAGAATCTAAGTTAGGGTTCTTGGAAAGAAGCCAGTTACTGGCAATCTTTGCTCAATATTAATTAAGTAGTGATGTATTATTTTACAGTTATACTTATATTTATACCAACAGCATTACACCATTCCGGCCCAACAAATGTAACCTAATTCCACTGAAGATAGTTTGATGCTTGATCACGCATTTCCCATGGACCTCATATCGAGATATTTCATGTCTAGTCTTCATCAGGTTATGACACACAAAATAAATTATAATTTTCCAGTTGAATCCGACTTAAGCTTGGTTACAAGTGTCAATCTCTGCTGACTTCAGTTACAAAAATAATATCACAGCAAAATTCTCTTTACCCCATACACTAACTCTGCAAGTACTTTATAACTTTCAATTGCAACCTGGAAAAGATGCATACATGTATACAGACACAATTTCGTTGAAGGACAATTATGTGATACACTGAGTAATATCAATAGTCAACAATCTCTTGATGCCTAGTGTACTCACGGTGCAACAGATCAATAACATACCAGTCATCTCATTGTATCTTTTATTGTAGTGTATATGAAAGAATGATGCTTAACAAAATTGTAAAATTTTCAATCCAATTACACATTCAATAATGACAATCAATGGAGTAGAGGGGAAGATTTTCTTGCACTACATGTACTTCTTAATATTACAGTACAAAAATATGAGGAGGAGGAATATAAGATGACAATGAAAAAGGAGGGGAAGAAGAGGAAAAACAATAAATAGAAAATGAAGAAGAAGATGAAGAAGACAAAGAAGATAATGATGATAATGAGAAGAAAAAAAATAAATAGAAGAAAAATAAGAAGAAGAAAAAGACAAGAAAAACAAAAAGTTTAAGAAGAAGAGAAGCAGGATTGGAAGAAGAAGAAGAATTTAAAGAGGAGAAGAAGAAGAAAGAAGAGAAGAAGAAGAAGAAGAAGAGAAGTAAAGAAGAAGAAAGAAAGAAGAAGAAGAAGAAGAAGAAGAGAAGAAGAAGAAGAAGAAGAAGAAGAAGAAGAAGAAAAAAAAAAAAGCAAGAGAAGAAGAAAAGAAAAAAGAAATAGAAAAAAGGAAAAGGACAGAAAGAAGAAAAAGAAGAAGAAGAAAAACAAAATGTTTGAGAAAAAAGATGATGATGATGGTGATGACGGAGAGAAAACAAATGAAAAGAAGATGAAAAAGAAGAAGGAAAAGAAAAGAAGAGAGAGAAAAAGACAATGACAAAGAAGATGATGATGATGAAGAAGAATAGACGAGTAGGAGGAATAGCAGCAGCAGTATATTTACATACACTATTTCCCAAAGGGGTTTAAAAAATCCTAAAAAGAGGAAAGCACAGAATAGTATACCTAACGATGACAGCTGTGCATCCAAGAGAAGTGTAGAATCCTGGGCCGCTGCAGCTGTTGCTTGTCCATTGTTTAACTGACTCGAGTCTGGTGGTTTAGCCAACATTGGTATGGACTGTTGTTTGACTGGACTTGCACCTGCTAAGTCTATCAATTTGTTACCATCACCTGTGAAACAGAAGGACAATCATTTAGAACATTGAGGTCCCTGTAAGACATCTCTACCATATAAATTTGATTACAAATTGACTTGTTAGAAAGTTACTAACCCCAGTAAGAACTTTCACATACATTTTAACATTTGACCTCGTTTGACTCTTGACATACATATGTGAAGTTTGACCCCCAAAATGAAATTGAGTTCCCTGTAAGGCATCTACCACCCACTTTATTTTGACTTTACTTTGGGAGATATGTGCAGAAAAATATATGTGACCCGTCACCACAATACCCTAATAAATTCGCACTACACAAAGGTAAGAAAGTGCCAAATATCATAATTATGGTACAAAGTATGAAAATGAAGTGTCCTCAAAATCAAAAGTTTTATGACCTTCACATGTTGCTAAAGTTTGAATACCTAATATATTTTTCAGCCATTTATTTTTCTTTTTACATTAATGTTTCATAAGATGCGTGACTTTATCGGGGATCATGGTGACAGGTCACATATTTCACAGAAATATCATGAAGAGAAGACTATAGACCCGATGTTTTTATGTACGCAAAACAGTGTTTAGTGGCGTGTATGATGGATCATAACTGATTTGGTTGAATGAGTTCTGCTGTGTTGTGAAACACTGTCTGACCATCGGGAACCGGTATGGCAATTTAAAAACCGATTAATCGATTCACGACAGCACTCCTTGGTTTTGCAGTGACAGGTCAGACATACTTACTACTTTTTTTTCCTTTTTCATAGAAACATTATTAGTTTTTATTACAGAGATGTTGCATATATTTAACAAAGAAAATGTACTGTAGATTACGAACAGACAAAGAATATACTGAAATTTGAGACTTTTTAGATCAGTATTTGCATATTTTTGGCATATTTTACATATTTCCATTTAAACACTTTAACATAATGTACATTACAGGTTGGGGTAAAACATTTGCACAAGACAAGATAACATAAACATTCATCGACCAGTGTGGACTTTATCAATCACTGGTTATTGTCTACGTTTTGTATACGTTTACAAGTCATACCAATTTAAATATAGGTTTTCCCGGCCATTTTCGTTATCTTTTTGTGAGATTTCGTCGACTTTCAGTTCAGTTTCGTTTTGTGAAGAACGGAGCGTGTAAATGCTATTTTCAGTTTAGTCATTTGCCTTTTAGATTGGTCATTTGGCAGCAGGTTTCAAATATTTTCAGTTCAGAATGGTCAATTGTCATTTTGATTCGTCCCACCTAGTAACGATTGACAAATGTTAATAATATATATTCATCTTTGTTCAAGAACATTCAGACAATTTTCATCCCAATTCGTCCCATACGTACTGCTTCGGATTAGTGTTTATCAGTGTGTTATTGTGTAATCATAGTGCTGCTTCGTGTCTACAAGGTATACTTGTGATTGTTTGTGGGTCTGGATGTTTGTGCTTATTCACTTAACAGTGTGTTTACAAAGGGATACCAAAGATGTGTTTAATAAAAAAAAAAATATGTGCATAAATTGACACTAAGTGTTTATTGGACACCAAAGTTTAGTGATTTGACACACGACATTTAGCCTTTGAATAAGTTTACTAAGTGATACCAATAATATGTTAGAGAAGTGTTTACTCGATAACACAGTTTTCCAGTGAATGTATGTTTGTACTTATTAATGTCTCATTGTAAGATGACAGTTGAAAAAGGGTAGTAGTGATAAAATCTATATTTACCCGCAGAAATCAATATTTATTATCAAACTTAACAAACAAACGAAAATAAATGAAATTCTGACGAAGCTGGTCGCAAAATGACGAAGTTACTTTTGTGCTTGAGCGCTCCGTGACTGTGACCGACGAATTTGAATTGTAATTGACGAGACTGTGCAAAAACAGTGTTAAACAGATCGCAAATGTTGTTTAACTGGTTGACAAAAGACAAAGCTGAAATTAGCATTCGCACCGCCCTGGCATCACAGGACGAATCTGAATTACAAATTTTCATTGTTGGATGAAAACAGTTTGAAAATGGTCCGGGAAAACCTATACTAATTTGTCAGATTGAGAGGACCCCCCCCCCCCCGGGGCATACTTACTACCCTGTGCACCTGCTGCCTCTGTCGCTGATGCTACATCCTTCCCCGTCTCTACCACGCCAATCTTTTCCTTGTATGTCTCCATCACTCGGACGACAGCGTCATTTGTTTCCAAAATGTCAGCTAAAAGTGAAAAGAAAATTAGAACTCTTACCGTCTACACCACACGATACATACAATGTCCAGAGAGCTGTCATTTCCATGTCACATTAAAGGCACTCGTCTGGCTAACATTTACCACAGTTAAAAAAAATGTGAGCTACATGCTTTCTCATGCTACCAGTGTCTTTGATAAGGTCTAAAAATGAAGCCCTGAAAAATTTGTATCTCAAAATGATTATTTAGTGCTTTAAAAAAGTGAAAATCGTAAGTTGACCGGATTCACCTGCCCATTTCCTCCCATAGACTTACTGTGTGTAGATCTAGGTTATTTTCTACTCGTCCCGAGTATTAATTGTTTATTCATTCATATCTTGCCAGTGGCAGCATATAAACTTTGTCCATTCAAACACTACTATGTAGCTCAGATATCAAATTTTGACAATTTTTTAAATTGAAGTTCCACAATGTTAGCCTATCCCTTTAAGAGATAACAATGACATATTTCAAACATGCACACATCTGCCTAGAGACACTCATGGAGTACAAATATATATGCACTCCAGATATAAGTGAAATCTCAATGTATCAAGCATTTTTGAACAGTGCCACATAATATTGAGCAATTTTTGGAGGGGAGAGCCAACTTCGAATAGCATGATCCTTGAACTACATCAGGCAGGAAATATTGTCACAATAAAAAAGAAAATATGTGGAAGAAAGGGGGGGGGGTGGTTACATAATTTACTGTGTAATACATAGATCATATGGGGGAAGAGGACTAAATGTCGTTTGCAGGACTTAGAATAACTGACCACACTAGTGTCAATAACAACAGAAAAGAGATTTTGTAAACTGCATTTCATAAGTGACATCACATTACAAGTTGAATGTCACGTAACTTTGTTATGTTATTATTAATGTTGTTTGTAATCTTAGAGGAGATTTGGAAATAAATTACGATGGTTCTAGGATGACAACTCCTACGGGGAAGATTCACACCCAACATCTCCTCTGAGGACAACTCCTATGGAGAACAATTCCCCCAGAGGAGTTTAGCAATGTAGGGCCTATCCAGCTTAACAAATTCAATTCAATTAAAAATAACATTTACTTCCTTCCGTATATCAATACATTACAAATGAATATAGCAACAAAAAGTACACGTATAACGGAAGGAGGCGGGATTCCCTAAAAGCACAAGGCCTGCGTCAGGACATGCCTTTACAAAAATTACAATACAATGATACAGCATACACATTTAAACAAAGTTCTCTAAATGAAATATGTAAAAAATAAACAAAAAATAAAAAAATAGAAATACCACATTACAGATACAAAAATTAAACAACTATTAGTATGAAGAATGTATACTCTATACACAGAAAAATAATAATAATAAAAAAACTTCTAAAAACACTATGAATGATTTGTAACTTTATATAATAAACCTACTAGAAATATGTTGATGAATGGCTATGTATATTTAGCAAACAATGATTTTTTTAGAATTCGTTTAAAATCATTAATTGACAAACAAGGCAATCTTACCTATGCAGTCATCCTTTTCATCAGCATCACTTGCTAATCTAAATAAACTTGGTCTCATTCTCTCACAAGTCAAGTACAATTCCTGCAAAAAATAAAGGAATTATAAAAAATATTTATCCCCCATCGGTAGTGTACGTTAATGAAAACTGATTGCAAAAGTACACAAAATAATCATAAATAGCACCCGCTTTAGCTTCAATCAGCTTGTCAAACACTCCTTTTGAAAGATATTGATCAACACACATCAAGAAGTCCGTTACACACACAATCACTGTTAACTCTATTCCCATTCAAACTTGGGGACAACCCAGCAAATTGAGGACTGGCCTCGATTTGCTAAGTACATGTAGTACAAACGGCTGGAAAATTGTGTCCTCATTGAAAGCGGCGGCGTCACATGGCAAAAGGGTGTATCTGCACAAATTTTGACATTTTTCAGATTTTGCCATTTGGGGGGGTTTTAGAGGGCGCTCTTTCCATTTATCTAGGTCTCGTAATTGCAGGACGTCTCCTTTTTGAGTAGCAGGGGCTATCTACACACTTTTTTCAAAAACATCTGTCGTTTCATGGCAAAAGGGTGTATCTTATAGATACACCCCAAGCCAGCCGCAGCAGAGCTCAATGTTTTTCGGTAAAAAGGTGTTATCTGCTAGATACACCTTCTGCCAACAAAATGACTGAGCGCAGCCAGATTTGTGAAAATATGGCAAAAGGGTGTATCTGCAACATACGTCTTATTGCGCCGCCGCGAAGTCAAAGGACCAATTTATGGCAAAAGGATGTATCTGATACATACGTCTTTCCCCGCCAAATTGTTGACGCGCGAAAGTTTGAAACTAGTTCAAGGCAAAAGGGTGTATGTGCTACATACATCCTTTAAGCAAGTTTTAGCATGTCTTAGCTCGAACACGGCTCGGTGTATGTTATACTAGTAGATACCGCTTTTTGCCAATGTGTGTCATGCATGCACGTACACGCGCGCAGCGCGCGTCGTGAATCAGCATAATGTATTTGATACGTGATTAAAAGTAAACTCAAGTCCCTACCGCCATCATGTCGCGGAGTTTATCTTCGTCTATTGTTAAAACATTTCGGTTGCAAACCATTGCGGATGCAGCGAGAAGAGGAATTATTAGTGTTAATTATTTAAAAGGTTAAGTTTTACTAACTGTTACTATGAGGCGTCTAGATAAACTATGTAAACTCGTGTCGTGAACTTAAGTCTAAACGACGTATGGGCCTGGGCCCTTGGCAGATGTGTAAGTAAGGTTAGCCTATTGTACGTAACGAAGCATCAACGACAACTGCCCAGCCTACACTGTAAGACGACTACCGGCTATGTGAACTTACATTCGTTAGATTGCTCTTTCTGCTTTAGCAATTTGAGTTTTATTGTGGGACAGGTGCTTTGTCACAAATATGATATAATGTAACCAAATTTGCCATTGCAATATTTTTATCTTGACGTGGCTGTTTCACAACAAGCTTTCAATTTCACGGCAATTTCATCTAACGCAAACCGCCCCGACAAGCGATGCGCATCACAAAAATGTTCAACTCGGTGCACAAAGTAGTGCAAGCAGGCCTAGCCTTAACCAGGGAGCGCCAGCCGCTGCGGCGGGCCGCGCTCCCTGGGTTAGCCTAGCCTGTGCAACGATTGCCGCGATGAACAATATTTCCACGGTGTCAACCATGAAACGTTGATGGCTAGCTACGCACAGCCATTTAATGGTTCGCGGCCGACAGTGCATACAGTTCCAATTCAAACTAGATTTGAATTCGTCACTGAGACGAATTGGGTGATCCGCACGTCATCTTAGTTACATGTAACTCCAGTCACGAGATATGACTAAATTTGATTTTCATTAATGACGTCTTAGACGATGTTACGATAATTAAGATAACAAAATGATACAATGTATCCAAACTGAAATTTGAGGAATGAGGAATTTTTTAAAAAGATTTGACACGCGCGTACGCGTCCGTCATTACGCACGTGCGCGCACATGGATATGTCCAAAAGTTGACCCTTGACCTGATCTTGACATGTGGTAAATTTGCTCATGTAATTTGGCTTCGGTCATGAGATATACAGAAAATCCGTTTTTTTAACTATGACGTCATAGATGACGTTACGGATGACTGGTCACATTGAAAAGATGTCATTTTTGAGAACTTAATCCTTATCATGACACATCATCATGAAAATTTGCAACATCCCAGGACATGCCAGTCATGAAATATGGACTACATTTGATTTTCTTTAATGACGTCTTAGATGACGTCATCGAGATAAAATAACAAAATGATGCATGAAATCATATCTAGGCATCATGACCTATCAGAACAGAAAACAAAAACATGAAAGTCATGGGTTATTCTAGAGATTTATGACTGATTTTAAAATGCACGTTAAGTCTATGTGCGCGCGCGTGCGTTTTAACGTTTTCGGACGCGTACGCCTTATTTCAGGTCCAATTGGACTGGAAAAGGTTCGAAATGATGTAGAATTCAGTCAGGTATTCAATACCATCGAAAAAACGGCGAAATTCGATCACGAAACGGGTGCGCGCGAAAAATCCTTTTACCATGATCGCGGGACGAGTGTGGATAGTGGAATATTTTGCCAGAATGCTGTATCTACACAAAAATGCTTATTTTGAAGAAAATATATAATTATATATTATTAAAATTGTATAGAAAAATAATTTAAATGATAATCTACCAAATGAAACAAAAATCAACTTTGAAAAAGTCTGTTTTCACAAAAAGGTAAAAGCTGAAACTTCAAAGTGATATTTCTAGGAATGTGTATTTTGCAGATACACCCTTTTGCCATGTAACGGCCGAGGGTGTGTGGAAAATTTTGAAAAAAAATCATTTGTACTAGATAAGTCCACGGTTGAGCAGTTAACTTCAAATACCTACACATACATACACACACTATGCCTCTTTTAACCCTAACTAGGCCGGGGGTCTCAGAGACCCCCGCGACGTTTTGTGAAAAGCTCTCGCCGCGATGTTTCATGACTTTTTTTCATCCGAGTCTTCCGCATTGTTTAAGACCAAATTTGCGACACCCAGGTACGCGGTTCCAAAGTTACGCATAATTTTGTACATGCATGTCGCACCAAAAATTGCTCAAAAATGTGATTTTGTGTACAATTTCAATTTACAAATTGTGTTTTCAGCCAAATATCATAAATATATGAATATTTTGCTTTTACTGATTCAAATTACTTAATTTTATGCTGTTTATGATCACGTGTCACCCACAAATTTCACTGAAAAAACAATGAAAAACAAAAGGTTGAAAAAACAAAAAAATACATATTTTGCAAAATCAATAAAATACATAAGAAATTGATCTGATATTGCAATTTTTTTTCAAGTTCATTTGCTAAGAACACTACAAAGGTTTTCTACACCAAAAATTAGCACATTTGGAGCTTTATTTTATAGTGAGTTAGAGCAAAAAGTATTATTTCACATATTAATTACCCATAAATTAGCATTAACTAAAAGCAAAATTTCCATGAAAAAAATAACTGTACAATTTTGGAGATTAGGTCGTGGGCGACGTGCGTGCATATCGTCTGTGACTCATGCCCCGTGTCGACGGCTGAGAATCTCAAGGGCGGGCCTGCGAGGGTCCCCCCCCCCCCCCCCCCCCCCCCCCGCCATATGATCTCCCAAAATAGCCTGGCCTAGTTATTGTCCATGTTGGTATTATTCTATACAAAGTCCTTGATTGCTGGTGCTTACATGTGTGCTTGCGTGTGTGTGAGTGTGTGTATGTGTAATCCCTCCCAAACAGGGACGTAAGTATGACACTCCACATTCACATTACCTAGTGCAAATGATTGCAAATTTGATAAGCAATGGTATGAGGGTGTCATTTTCTTTCAATTACTGCACACAAATATTATCCCCAATTGCATGTTAAAAATCATACACAAAATTTTACACCCATGGGCGTCCCCAGTTTGGATGGAGTGTGTCCTCATTTGGCATTTAAATATACTGTGTACGTCCTCATTTGCATGTCTGTAATCAATTGAAATTATGTCCCTGTTTGGGATGAATTACATGTATGTGTGTGTGTGTGTGAAGCTTATATATATTTTCCCTAGTTGGAGTCATAAAACGATATGCTATCTCCCACACCCAATGAAATATAACACGGTGGAAAAAGTACCCTCAGAACTAACATACACACGCATCATAAAACTTAATGGCAGCATCAAGACCGTACCTTCATGAGTTCCATTTCTTCAGGACTTGTACTTCCTTCTTTGTAATGTGCCAGCATTTCATTGAGTAGCTTCACGTTGTTGTTACAGGATTCCAGCTCGTTTGTCCGTCTCGAGATTTTCTCCATCTTCTTCTCGTCCTCCTTGACCATGTTTTTAATGAGTCGGTTGGCTGCCTGCAGATCCTCCGGGTGCTTGCTCTTCAATAACCTTGCCAACAGCTTAATACATGTAATAGTAATAATACAGTGGTCTTCGCTTAATGGGGTAACATTTAAATGGGTACTCCTGTTAAATGGGTAAAATTTAGTAGAACATTTCTTATGTATCTTATTGAAATTTACTCCATTCCATAGGGTACTCTTGTTAAATGGGTAAAAAATGCCTTGCAAATGTTTACCCAATTAAGTGGAGACCACTGTAATACATACATACATTTATATTGCTCAAATTCTATGTGAATATATATTCCAATGTGCACTGCAATTCTCACTATCGACAATTCGTCATTCACCAGCATTTAGCAGTAGAGGGCGTGCTGTCCAAGATAATTTGGGCCCCTGCAAACTTCTGGTTTATATACATTGACACGGGTTGAGAATTGAAAAGTCTCGTATAAATGACTGATTTAAAATTTGTGGCATATACCCAACAAATTTTGATGGTACCTGTAAAGGTCACATGAAATCATAATGCAAATTTGTGACACTCTGACCTTATTTAGTAAAATCATGAATTTGGCAGAGGTCCCTGTGTATTATCTATGGCAGCTGGAAATAAGTTGGTCACACAAGTCAAACCACCGTGAAAACTACGCATGCGCACACTCGCGATAGTGCCCTCTATTGCCAAACACCATATAATTGTCAATAGCGAGAATTGAATCGGTGAATTCAAAAGAGGCCCAAGTCCAAGAAGTATGTTTTTGCAGGAAATCAACTAATTGCATAAATCTTAAATGATGCAAACTTTACCTAGATATAACACCAGTTCATAGCTTAGGCCAAAAAAAAAAAAATTTGTATTGGAGTAACGGCTCACTGAAAAATAGGGTCGGTAGGGCGGTGTTTTTTTTTATGGGCCACTATCAGCGCCCAATGCTTTCACTTTATGAACTATAAGCCTACAATCGGCCAATTTGGAAGCCGCTATTTCTTGCAATAGCTCATCAATGACATCATTCAAGCCAAAGTCGAGGACACTGAAACTAATTTTTGGGCCAAGTGTGCCCAAGAGTGCGTAAGACGCCATGTCGAGGTAAACAGCTCGATCATCGCTAGCTACATGTAGTTAGCGCAGCTAGAGGCTATAGCTAGCGAGGCTCCATATAGAAGTGCACAAAGTGCTTTGTACGCGCACATACGGCGGGAAAATCGCTGTTCTGTCCGCAACACTTCCGGGTTTTCAATTTGATCACAAAGTCAGCACGATATGCGATATCGATACTAACGATAGCAATACAAAGAAAGAAAAAAAACACGTAGGGTCGGGGATATTTTTAGGGTCGGGCAGGTTACACCAATACAACAATTTTTTTTAGGCCTTACAAGAGCCATAATATGAAGCACTTCACTTGTTTTTATTTTTGGGGCTGGTGAACTAAAATCTCCAGACTTGAGCCCTTCTAAACAATATCAACATCTTGAAGAGAATGGACATATCACATGTTTCTCATCTGAGGATATCTATAACACTTCTTAAGATTAGATTACATCCAAACTATTGTTCTGATACAGGATAATTGTAGTAAAATGTTGTTTTCATTCTAAACAGGACAGTCTAAATCCATGCAAGATAGGCCTGAGTCCTATAGTACAGTACTTGCACGCACTCAATGCAATTTCGGAAGGGAATTGTGCTTTGCAATGTACAAACTCACCTTGGAGCGTTCTTCATCCTCAAAAGTGGCCATTTTGGGTTTGGGAGGAGCAGGAGGAAAGAAATCTTTATCCACATGGACAGGGTCTTCTTTCACTAAACCTGTAAGACAAAGAAAAATAGGTTCATTTATACAAAGAGAGCTACTTTAAAAGCCTGTATAAATTATAACCTAAACTGCATTTGTGTAATACACACATACACATAAACACAATTTCCAGTAAAAATCTGGGTTTTTTTTCAAAGCAATTGAGTTTTTATTTTGTATAGAAACACAATAATTTTAATCCATGATGTCAACTAACCCTAGTTCAGTCTGTAATGACTTTAAATACAGATCTAGACTACTTTATACTCCAACAGAGGAATAAATCTCACATGTTTATTCATGCATACCTTGCCAATGGCAGCATAACTTTACAAACTTTTGTATCCTAGCGTGTTCAGTTATACATATATAAGCACTAGGATGTAGCTCAGATATTAAACTTTAATATACAGATGACTCTGCACAATTCGACGTCACACAAGTTGATTTATCACCTATGTCAAATATTTTTGACAGTCCCAATTTGCTCTGTGCTTTTTCAATGGGAAGTTTTGCTTGTAAGTCGATTTTTTTAATTGAATCTCGCCTATCTCTAACATACATGTATTTTCAAGTCCCAAAACGAGCAAACATGTGTTACATCATTCGCCTAGGTCGAAGTGGCCATAACTGTCATTCTTGATGGTCTTATTGTGTTGACCTTTTGATCTCTGCCTGTCAGTATGAGTGTAAAGATGTCATAAATTTCCCATTCCCTCTCTGCCTTTCTCATTTTTCCTGTACATTGGTACAGTTTTGACAGCCCCCAATTCCCTAGATACATGCTTCCTTCATCTCTAACATGGAATTGTATACAAAACTGTAACAATTTGTTTGGTCCCCAGTGATTCGACTTATGCGAAGTTTACTGTATATATATTTTTTTTAACTGAAGCTCCACAATCTTAAATTAAGTTTTTAATGAGGTGTACATGCCAGTGTTTGTTCCGAGGCCAGCTCACCCGAGGCCAAGGACGAGGCCAAGGATTTTTCTCCGAGGTCAAGGACGTAGGCCAAGCCGGGGTCTAAAAAAGGCCGAGACGAGGACGAGGCCAAGGATTTTTCTCAAGGACAAGGACGAGGCCAAGGCCGGAGAGGGCCGAGGCCGCGACCGAGGCCAGATTTTTGGGCCCGAGGCGGCCGAGGCCAGACATTTTATGGCAAGGCAGGATCAAGCACAATCTCAAAAGAAAATATTCAATTATGTTCTCCAGTAAGTGTTCCTTGTGTGTTTGATCTTATTGTTTAATCTCATGTTATGACCCTCAACTCTCCATACAACACAAGCTACACTTGTATTTCATAGATACTACTGGATCTCTCCTATTCTCATTTGTGAACTTTGTGTACTTGTTTTATCAATGTAATGACTATGTCTTATTGAAACCACACCCAGCCCTATATAGCAAAAAATATTTCACAGAAGGTTTTACGATAATTTTTCGTTGAAAGTTGAAATTTCCGAAATTTATTTTTTTCGGAAAAAAATTTGCGATGTTTTCGCAATTATTTTTTGACAAACTTTTTAAAAAAAAAATTCACAAGACTCTGGGGCCGGTTGCGCGAAGACCGTCACAACTCCATTGCTATATTTGTTACTTAATTGTCTGGAGATATGACGGACACTATTTTGCGTTTCACGAAACCATGACATCTCCAACTCCAAGCGGAAACTAATAGTAAACTAGTCTTTGTCATAATATGGTATGATAACATGCAATTTGTGACATGCTATTCCAGCGTTAACTGAAATTACGGACAAATATTTGATTGAAATTAATAGGAACAAATTTTTTATCGACATAAACCATCACACAATTACAAACAATACACTCTCAATAACTCTTAAGTATTAATTTTATCGTCAACTAGATAGCACATGATCGATAAATAATTACCCTCCAAGGATACTGTAACTGCATTTATTAATTTTGCAGCTTCAATCACTGCCACTGTTTTTATTTGGTTCTTTTAATGTCTATATTTATTTAGTGGTTCTTTTGTCTTTTATATTAAATTCTATCTTAGTTAATAAGAGTATTGAAATGTTATTTAATGTTGTATAAACACAAAAATTTTATTATTTAATGACAGACGCTTATAACAATGATTTCTAAGCACTCTAATAACAATAATGTCATACAGATTTAAGAAACGTATCACTGATATCTTAAGACATGTTTGGATAAGTGTCAAATTGAAATATCCTTTAAACATTTAATAGCATATTTTGAAGCTTTTTATTGTAAAAATAACTAATTTTGCCGGTTGTATTTGACAATTTGTGGATTCTTGAAATGGCATGTGCATAGTGTAATGTAGGTGGCGTCTGATTATGACGCTCCGGAGCTGTCATAACTTTTGTCACTGGAGTTATGATGTCAAGTTTGTGAAACGCATTATGGAGATGTCCACGAAGTTAGGAATGTCAGCGGCTTTCGTGCAAACCGGCCCCTGCTACTAGGGTGGTCATGCATACAATATTTCAGGGAGTAACAATTTCCTTATCATATCACTCAATCAGATTCACATTTCCACAGTTGTATAGACCATATCGCACAGACTTAGCATATAGATCCGTGCCTTTTCAAAGCATTTTAAAAACAAACAAAAACAAACATAAAACAGTAGCTATTCGATTTCCAGTTTCTCAAAATACACTAGCGAAACAAATCATGTCAAGGCAGACGCGGGAAATGGAAATCTTCAAACTGTTTACCCACCCAATATAATAGTGCTCAAGCGTATGCATTTTACCCCGGATTTTAACCCGGCCTCGGCCCGGGCCTCAGCCCTGAGGATTCCGAGGATTAACGCAAGTGTCCAAGAGACGAGGCCGAGATTTTTCTCGCGAGTTCAAGGACGAGGCCAAAGGACAGGATTTTGGCCTCGAGGCCGCCTCGAGGAACGAGGCGTCCTTCGAGGACTACAACACTGGTACATGCTGACATATTTTGACATGTCTCTTCTAAAGCCTGTCATTTTTCCCACCTACATCAGTATTGCTGCAATGATCCAGGACACATTTGTTGTATATAAAGTTGCTGAACAGAACACTTTCAGTTAATGACTGGTTACTTTTAAATTTAACACTTTAGTTGCTTTAACTGGGATATTTCAGACCAGGGTTTTTACTGGGGGGGGGGGGGGAGTCTCGGCCGCAGATCGCAGCAAAAATTTGCATGCGCATAGAGCCGGATGTAAACTACGAGCCGGATGTAAACTACACGACTGAATCGTAAAATTTTCAAAAAATTCATTTTTTTTCTATTATTTAAGTAATTAATTATGCAAACAAGTGCATACAATTATGTTTTCACCTATAACTCACTTACAATAGCTAGTAGAATACTAATTTTTGGTGAAAATATTCATCCTGACATTTCTCACAATTATCTACAAAAATTTTGCCAAATTAGAATTAATTTCTTATGTATTTTATTGTTTTGTGAATTCCTGATGTATTTCTCTGTTTTTTTCAAACTTTTGTTTTCTATTGTTTTTTAATGAAATTTGTTGGGGACACTTTTGCAATCATAACTAGCATAAAATTAATTCATTTCAACCAGTTCAAGCAAAAAAAATCATACATTTATGATTTTTGGCTGAAAACACAATTTCCATTGGTTTTGTACATGAAATCACATTTTTGAGCAATTTTGGGGTTGACATGCATGTATAAAAAGTTGCGCAGCGTCGTAGCGGTATGTCCGATTTTCACGAAAATGGTCTCAATCTATGCGCAAGACTTGAAAGTAAAAAGTCAGTGAGTGACGCGGTCAAAAAAATTTGCGCAGCAGCATGGCCGCGAAATTCATCAAGGGGGGTCAAATTGATCCCCCCCCCCAGTTAACATAGGGTTAAATTTGGGTTAGTTAGCCAGAGACTGAATTGTTTTGTAGATAGGTGCATAACTTTCCAAAACAGTAACAATTTTTTTGTCAATTCAGTGACTTTTTAAGTTTAGAAATGGAATTAAAAGGTATAAAAATGACAGTCCTCCCGGCAAACCAGTACGCTGTCAAAAGCCCATTGAGGTAATATGCGGGTTAGCCGGTGTGCTGTGAGCACACAAAGTGTTCCTCAACAATTATTACTGAATATGTTTGGAGATTAAACAGATTTTAGTTCACATACATTGAGAGCAGGGTTGGCTGGAGCAGGAAATACTGGTGGTAAATACCGGTAAATACGCCTCAATAATTTTTCAGGAAAATGAAAAATAGTTGAATATACAGAGCAATACTATGAAATACACTTCTTGAATATTTTCAGGTACAGTTTTGTATTGCCCAGGTATTTTTCAAGTATTTTCTAGTATTTCCCTGTACCTCCATATACATACTGAATTCTTCCCGGCATTTTCTGGTATTTCCCAGTATTTCCCGCCTGGGTGGGAAATACTCAAATTTCCCGGGAAAAAGCCAACCCTGATTGAGAGTTGCACCATGTTCAGCTATTTCACCTCATCTACGGTAAATTGCAGATTTTTTTTTAAACACTACAATGTTGTTGCAATGCTATGTATTTATAAGCACATAAACAACACATTCCCCATTATTTGTAGCTATACAAAATAAGATTTTCCAGCCAATGACTAACCTTGTTTCTTCAGCATGTCATATGCCTCTTTTATCTTTGGTTCCGATGGCAGTCCTTTCGACCAGCTGTACA
Organism: Eucidaris tribuloides; assembly: GCA_001188425.1. NCBI lineage: Eukaryota > Metazoa > Echinodermata > Echinoidea > Cidaroida > Cidaridae > Eucidaris > Eucidaris tribuloides. Next base: position 91,798 of record JZLH01S0047878.1, read on the forward strand.
GCAATTCAATAGTTCGCTTCTTGAGTCTATCAGATGTTTTGTTTCCTAAATACTATGGCAAAGAAAAAAGTTGAGGTATGGAGATTGATTGTTCATCTTCAAGCTTTTGTTCTCTGTTGTATGATCTCTATTGTCACTTTCACTTTGCATTTCATGGTTAAAAGCTGGTAAATACTAACAAGAGCCCAAGGGGGCACACCCGAGGTGACTCACCCTCTGGGTGGTGCCTCTGGAGAGTGTGAGATCAATTGTACTTAGTTGTGGCCCTTGGAGCCCGATACCACACACCAATGAGGTCACATGAATCATTAAAAAAAAAAACTAAATTGCATCCCTGTGTCATATCAAAGTTAATTAAAATTTGAACATTAATTTTAATTGAGATGATAGTAATGTGATTCCCTCCCCCCCCCCAAAAAAAAAATAAATAAAAAACAAGCCCAATGGAAAAATGCTGTCATGAACAACTTATACTATTCACATACATGTATGAGGGCATCAGCAATTCAGCATACAATATAACTTCTCTGTATTATTTCTGCACCTAGAAACGACAATGTATCCTAATATCCTGGTACATTTTGGGGGACCTTTGACAAAGGTCTGACATGCTTAAAGGCAGGGCATCTCTTTTGCATACCTAAAAATTAACATTGTGTAAATACAATGGCATTTACATGTAGAAGACAATGCCATCTGGGAACCTTTAGCAAAATACAAGAGCTAGAAACTCAGTTTTAGTGGAATTATAGTGACTGTTAGACTCTGATTTGAATTTGTTTCTCGCGAGAGAAAAATTCCTACCATAGAACATACACTAAACGGCTGTTGTTTTACTTTCGCATTTTTCAAATTCTAGGTAATTACTGACCCCCAGATTTCACAGACATGCCCTTCATTAATAGCCTGAGGGCATGGGTTATCTTTTCCTGGTCTGCAGGGATGTTTGCAAATGAGATCCACTGCCTTTAAATTATAACTATCCAAAACTGTATGATATCCATGATGTACATATCAAAACAAAGACCAAGTGGTGAACTGCAAACTCACCTTCGGGGAGATCAGCTTGATCATTTCGTTGAGGAATCGGAACTTTCCTATTTCTTTGTGGAAGAACTCTCCACAGTTCTTGACGCACGCCTCCACCACAGTCATGGCTTGCATTGCTTCTCTCTCCTGTGGCGATTGCATCTTGTGGCCCAGTAGTCTGCAGGCATGTTGGGGTCTGAATGGACAGAATGATGGAAGGATTTACTAGACAAGCTACAGTACATGCAGAGTACTGTAGCAAATAACTGTTATACAGGTACGAAGATCTTACTGGTTTTACTCTCTTAGGACAACTCCCCCAGGGGACAACTCCTCTCAAGGACAACTCCCCTTGAGGACAACTCCTCTCAAGGACAACTCCCCTTAAGGACAAGTCCCCTTGAGGACAACTCCTCTCAAGGACAACTCCCCTTAACTCTTTGTGCGCGGGACCCTGAATCCCGTGCGTGCTGAGTTTATTTCAAAGAGCGCTCAGTATCGGGAAAAGAAATAAGTAACTGACTCCAACTGGCAATAACTTTGCACAACAACGTTTTCAGGAAAAATGTAATACAGCCAAGTTGAAGTACATTTTACAGACCTTCTAAATGCATATATTTTGTTTGGAAATATACATCTGAATTTTGTAAAGGAATGGCTAATTGTAACCAACATCCATGTAGTTCTAAGTTTCCTGCTTGAAAATATACAACTCCACTCAAATAATACAAGAGGGTAAACCACAAGTTATACAAAAAACCTGACTATTTACAAGCTAATGAAAGAAATGAGTCCCCAAATAAGTGAATGAAGAGATTATCACTGAATAGCGCGTCTAATTGTAATTGACCTTTTAAGTTCTTTTCAAAGTGAACTTGTGTCTAATCCTTTGTCCTATTGTATCACGATGCCTTGATTGCATTTATCGATTTTTCTGGTTTCTTAAGAATCTAACATAATACCCCCGTACTTGAGAAATGTAAACAATACAAAGAGATTACTGCAAGTGTTGGGAAAATCAGTGTAATTCGGGTGAATACAATCGTTTCTACGTTTGAGTGTGAAATGCGAATCCCGCACGCTACAGGGAGTGCATGGATGCGAATACCGCGTGTAAAGAGTTAAGGACAACTCCCCTTGAGGACAACTCCTCTCGAGGACAACTCCCCTTAAGGACAACTCCCACCTGACAACTCCTCTTAAGGACAACTCCCCTTAAGGACAACTCCCCTTGAGAACAACTCTCGCAGAGGAGTTTCCAGTCAAATCTAAATTTTCCTTGTGGGAGTAGTCATCTGGGGGAGTTGTCCCTGGGGGAGTTGTCCACTACAGAAGTTTTTCCCTGGGGAGTTATTCTCCAGGAAACCCATCTTCCAGGGGAGTTGTCCTCTGAGGGAGTTGTCAGGTAGGAATCGTCCTAGAGGAGTTGTCCTCCAGGAGAATTCTCCTGATATGGATCTTATTTCATGAGTACATGTACATTTAACTCACAGGGTACAAAATGATAGAATGATTTATTTGAAAATGATACATGTACTGTACCTCAGAGGGTACAAAATGATAAAATGAATTATTTGAAAATCATGTCCATAAGGGGTAAGTTATGGCTCTCAACATGAGATGATTCTGTCTCAAACACATAAATAACTTCACAGTGATGGCTTCAGTACCACATGGCATGTTTCTCTTGGGTTATCATTAACCTTGATATTTCAACTCTAAATATTTTTAAATGATCTTCAAAATGGATGATATCCCAACATGGGAGCAGCTGGAAAACAATGGAATGTTGAATATATTCACTTGTACAGAATAAATGCAAGTGTGAGCATGTGTCACATCAGCTTTTGTCATGAATTTACATCAGATACTATGTACTTCTACTTAGACTGATACAAACTAGAGCAGTGCTCAGAGAATGCAAGTACCTCCATCAAAGATACCATTTCTCTCAACCATCACCCAATAACCCTGAAAATCTAATTGTTTGAATTACTTTCCAAATTATTTTGATTGATTCCAAATTATGTTTGTCGATTCTAAAAAAAAAAAAAAAAAAAAATTAATGATTAATCCTGATTTTGATGATCGATATATCCTTATTTTGGTGATTGATCGACTGACTCTTAAATAATTGTATGGGACACGCACTCCCCATATTTGCCTAGCAAACATAAATCATGTAGGTACACCATGACCTGAAGCCATCTGGGACAGCAGACCACTTTCGGAGTTGGACAATGACCGACATGCAAACAGAGACGACAATACAGACAGTACATGTACATGAGCTATTGTGTGGGTACTTTTCTTCTTTTTTTTTCTTGACAATCACATTGACCTTCATAACTGATCTATGACCTTGAAAATTGAACTTGGTCTAGCATTTTCCTTGTTGAAACATGTAAAAATTTCACAGGGCTAGATGTAAAACTGCCTGTAAGACTGCTAACCAAACATACAAGCAAACAGACAGACAAACTTGGATGATCACAATACCTCCTCCAACTTTGTTGGCAGAGGTCGGAAATACTTGCCCTTCAAGTTCCTGGTTGACTTTGTCACAAAAATTCATAATATATTCCCAGTCTTCATCTCGGTTTGAAGGATTTGTTGCCTTGTCTATAAATTAAATGAAAACAAATCAGAGAGATTAGACTGGAAAAGACCATTCTGCTCCAGTTGCTTTGAATGAAAACAGACAGATCATGGAAACACAGTGATAAAAATTTGAGAAAAATCAGAGAAATAGATATGATGATCTATGTGATTTTTTAAAAATAATTCTAAAGATTCTAAACATCATTGCAAAACTGGCAATGCTGTGACATTCACTGTATAATTTCTGACATCACCATAAGTTTCGAAAGTAAATAACCATCTTTTTACCCAGTGACAGTGTTTCTCAAAATTTTGTTTTTCCCTATGTATCATTCTGATTCAAATGAACCTGTTATGAGCCTGAAATTCCCATTTGAACACTTACTCTGTAATTTCCATAGAGTTAATACATTAGGGTATCTACAATTACCAGAACACACTTCTAAAAATTTCCTCACTTTCCATGACTTTCCAGGCAGAAAACTGTAAATTTCCATGACCGTTATTATGTAAACATACATGTACATGTTATAGCACTACTAGCAAGCTCCGAATCAAGGGTGATATAAAAAATATCTTTTGATCTCGAATAGGTTTAACCGTTAGTAGGGACGCTGGTCTGTAAACAAGGATTGTCCTAAAAAAATAAGGATATCTTAAAAACTAAGACAAATTGTGCCCTCATAAATTGAGATTGTCCTTGTTTATGAGGACATTTTGCTCTAGGCTTAGATGGCAGTTTGGGGCTTGAGAGAGCTAAAAATCTATGTCATCAAACAGGGTGCTACATAACTTTTTTTGGCCACTTGCCCGGTCGGGCAAGTGAATTTTCAAACAGCTGAAAAATGCTTGCCCGAATAAAATTTTTGCTTGCCCGAAAAAATAATAGAAATATTGTTGATCTGTGTGTGGTCTGTGATGAATATTTATAGAAATATACATAACCATTTGCATCAATAATTTCTATTGCATTTATCAAAATCAATGATTATATTTTTAATTTTATTCGTTCATCCTATACACGTATTATGGATGTGAAGGATTATGACATTGTGCTCCAGCAAGCGGTAGCAGCAATTTCATGTTGTGTGTGGCGGTGTGGGGGGCAGGGGGGAGGGGGGATGCCACAGCAAAGGAAAAATAATTACACCCTTGCACTGGAAAAAAAGCATGTCATTAATTATTGTCATTGTTAAAAAAAGAAATTTGAAATCCCCCTCTCCCCACCCTTAATAAAGTTTTTACTGTTCCAACACATTTTTACTCTTTTTTTTTACATGTATATCACTGTAATAAGTACTTAACACTCTTTCAAACACTTTTCTGTAACACTTTATAAACACTTGAACATGTTTATCTAGAAATCATAAACACTTTTAGTTAGAAATTCTGTGTATCACTAGCTATACCTATGTGATATCAAAAGTTCATGTTTATTTCTGGAACACTTCATAAACACTTGAACATGTTTCATAAACACGTTTAGGTGTTTACGTGGAATGAAAATCATAAATGCATCAACAAACATTTTTTGTGAAGATGTAAACACTTCAGTGTTTGTGTTCATGAAAATATATTTGAAATTTTTTATGATTTTCAATACCTAAACGTGTTTACAATTTCAAATTAAACTTGTTAGTGTTTATGAAGTCTTCCAAAAATAACCATAAACTTTTGATATCACGTAGATGATACACAGAATTTCTAATTAAAAAGTGTTTATAAAGTGTTACAGGAAAGTGTTTAGTACTTTGACAGTGCTTTGAGCAGTGTATAGAAAATCTACAAACATGCTAACAAATTAGGGGGAAAAAAATAAGCTTAAAAAATCAAGGGGAGGGGGGTCAGCCCCCTCCCACAAAAAAAACTGGGGGGGGGGGGTCATTTTTCCCCACACTGGATCACCACCTATACCACTAAGAGGTACTCTGTAGACATTAAAAACTTCATAAATATATTATCCTCTCAGAAAGTATAATTACAATTCTCAAACACTGTAGCTGGTGAACTAGACACCACACCTGGCATCTTCCAACCCCACAGGCCAGGCGGTATAAAATTCAGTGACTGAAGGGTCTCATAGAAGCTGTTTCCAGCTGCTAAGTTTGCCACTTTTTGACCAAATATCCTTAAAAAGTCCACTTATAATATACACAAATATAATTTCTGACACTCCTATGATATTTTCACGGTCAGATTTATCATTTTCAAGTGCAGAAAATTATCAACAATATCGTAAGTTAGTCTTGGGAATTCCCAGCAATGTTTTTTACACTAAACACCAATTTAAACATGTGGGAGCTAAGGCAATCTCCTAGTCGGCTATATTTAGCCGATCTTTTGCGGAGGTGCATGCTAATATATTTTGTGTGTGATTTTAACATTCTCCTTACCTTTACTGCTCTTGGTCAGCTCTCAGATAGGTTCTTACTGATATCCTTATCTGTTAATTTTTCAATCCTTGCCACAATTTTCCACGATGTTTTTGTGTTTTCCTTGGACTGATTATGAAGACCACCCAAATCTCTCTGGTACAATCCTCCTTCAAGATCAAGCTGCTGTGCGGATGCTCATTCCGCGTCCGCTATTTTGCGACTTTGAGATCGGCAATTATGACCAAAAATGGCTGATGTTTTAGCGAGCGTTTACCTCCGTAAAACAACCATTTAGTTCATTTTGTGTTGCAATACAATATTAGTAATTTTATGGCCGCACTTAATGTAGGTTTGCTTTACAAATTTTTGGCGCTTGCTCGATTTCGGGCCATGTATTTTTAGTTTGACACTCCAAAACACGTTGGCCGCGAATCTGATGTTTTACTTGCGCCGGCCATCGGTGCAAGCGCGTTCTATGTCGGCACCACTGGCATCAAATACAACCAGTTCAGCTGCATTTTATGAAGACTTGTCCATCTTCCACAGACTGTTATTATGAAAACTTGAATATGTTAACAATAACATTGTCTAAGCGGCACTTCAACTTTGCGCTGGGCACTTTGCAAGGGAATTGGAACTATTCATGGTGGGGAGACTTGAGGATAATTATTTTTAAATCTATAAGAAAATTGAAAGAAAAGAAGCTAGCAGATTTGACTAAAATTGAATGTTCACATAATACCTCTGTCCAAAATATGCACTTTCTTCTCCCCGATGTTTCAATCACAGCTATAGGCCTGCACAAATCGGTGTAATATTAAGTACAATTTTGGGGAAATGCAGCAGAAAATATGGTACACAACGTTCAGCGTAGCACGACTTTTGCCGAATCAGCTGGGTTGCGTCAGACCAGTTAATGACGAACGGCTATGGCGCTGTGTTGTTAGGCTTTCGGCGCTAAGTGTATCGTACGCGATGTCCTTCGCTCCTCCCCAATGATTTCTGTGCTTACGGATAGGGTATTCCCCAATGAAGTAATGATGGCTTAACGCTGACGTACTGTCTACGCAGCGGGTTTAAATCATGTTTGGGCCGATCGGCGGGTCACGAGGCGCGCGCGATGCATTCATTTCAGTGATTCACTCATTCATTCATTCAGCATGCGGGTTTGGGCACCGGGTCGAAGTCCAAATCTCTGCAGTGGAAAATAACGAAAGCTGATTGCTGATTTCGCGGCACAAGAGCACTCCATGTGCATACACAGTAGGCGGTTCGAGCATCGCGGTGGCTAAAAATAGGTCTTCGTTGGCCAAGGCGGTATGATGCGCGGCAATGCATGCAGGCTTTCTGCAGTGCCGCAAGATCGCGGCTTCAATGGAACGTAACGAGTTTTTTAATCAACGTGAGCTTCGCGGCGGGGCTGGCTGTGTACGCATGGTCATATTTCTGGCCCCGCCTCCTGAAAATTCGCTGATACGCGACAAGGGCTGTTTTCGGCGCGTTTTTACAATAGGAGTCTGATGTAGCGTAGCGAAAAACTAAACCTCATAAATGGATCGGACATATGCCGAAAATGTCTAAATCCGAATGGGGAAGTTTCTAGGGTACAACAATCTTCGGAATTACAGCGATGTGAATGTTTATCGTCGAAGCAGTTGAACACGGTATATTTTTTGGAACTACAACTTTCCCATTTCATGTTAGTATGGAGAAAAATGTGCTTTTTTCATATGATGACCAAAACACTAAGTATTTTTCATAGGTCGGATCCTATTTTAAATATCACCTCAAAGCTGATGCTTCTTGGAAAAAAAACCGTGAGACCATTTTCGCTCCGCGCAGCGACCATAGAGCAGTGCGTATTGCCTATGGGAGCTGTTTTTGTCCCAATAAAGCGTGTTCGCGTTCAGTCACCCTATTCATGGACTTTCCCAGTTTTTGCTTGTAAAGAAATCCTTATAAATAAGCACGATCCTGGTTAACAAAGACGATCCATGTTTACAAACCAGTGACAGTGTCCCTTCTGTTAAACATGCCAATTGATTTTCTAACTTTCCAATGCAAACTGAATTCCCAATTCCCGGACTTTCCAGAAATTGCTGACCAGCACCAGCAATCGCTAGTCTACAAATCCCGATACCGGACACATCCAGTTCCCATATTGTAGCCGAAACACCAACATAAATCAAGTCAAGACAGTATTGATCAGAGACTTTATTTTTCTGTCCTCAAGATCCTTCATTTCAATTTCATTTTAATTTTAATTAGAAATCTAACTTACCTTCAATATTTTTACAAATGAAATGTGTTAATGCTATATTAACTGTAAATTATACATGTTTGTGTTTGAAAAACACATGTTAGATTTATTTTAAATTTTCTGCTGCCTAACAGTTAGACCGAACTAGTGTTAGATCTAATATTGATTTCACACACCTTCTTAACTTGCTTTGGCATCGCCCATTTCATCCCACTACATGATTTTCCACAGCTGGGACTAAGGAAAATGCTACATTACACAGGGGGCGTGGACAAAATGCGAGGGAATACTTGCAGAAATTAATATTTCCTCTCCTTGTTTCAACTTTTGACTTAAACATACTAAAATTACAAGAATTTCCATCCACATAAATGACATATCACACGATAAATGCAAGTAATTTACTCACTAAGCAACGTTTCTAATGTTTCCCAGTCATCCGTTTCCGCCATGTTGACAAAATTTATTGCATTGACGTCAGAAAAAGTACAGGGGGCGCTAGCGCTTTGAGTTCAGAGCGGGTCTCTATAAACCCGCTCTCTCTGAGTTCAAGAATGATGGTAAAATTATCTCACCGTCACGAGATGTCGCATGAAAATATAGGAGTTGGAGCCAGTTGGAAGGGGGGGGGGTGGTATTTCAAGGTGTTTGAAAAAAATCTTCATGCAGAAATCCCCCCCAAAAAACAAACAAACAAACAAACAAAAATAAAAAAAACACACACACAAAAAAAACACACGCACGCACACACACGCACAAACACATAGGCCTACACACCATTACACGTGCACGCATTCAAACCGATGACATCCATTTTCCATATGAATTTTTACACGACAAGCGATGACACACACATATGGATACGCTTCACTGAATTTTACTGTAGAACCGATGACATGACAGAGACCTGTGAACTGATGACACTACCCCTATATGCAAAACCATGTAGCCAAATTTGGGACTATCTGCCAAAGTCTGGGAACCGATGACGTCATCGGTTGGGTGTGTGTCATCGGTTGTACAGTAACATTTCATTCGTATGTCATCGGTTTGAATGCGTGTACACACACACATACACACACACACACACACACACACACACACACTTTTTTTTTGTTTTTTCAGTGATATTGATTTGATTCCATAGGGGGGCCTATAGGTAGCAATAACAATACACACAACAAACCAAAACCAAAAACAAACAAACAAAGGAAAAAAAATCCCCCTTTTATTTCCGCTTTGTGGCCCCCTTTTTTGGATGGTCGCTTCAGTTTGCACCACAGAACAGTTTTCTTCCCGACTTGATGAACAACCCCTTGAAAAAAAGTAGGCCTAACTGGGTATTTCTGTGGAATTTAAAATGGACAAGCCTTCAACCTACCCACCCTGTAATAGGCCTTGGAAACAATTCAGAAACAAAGAAAATCAAAATGCAAATTAGATTTTTTTAAATACTGTAGGCCTATTCGCCTATACACGTATACGTGTGTCTTTTACACCAACCATTACTAACAAAGACATGATTGTTCTGGTGCATACATTAAAAACACACATACGTTATAAAATAAAAGAAGTTCACATGGGCGTCACTAGAGGGGGAGGGGGTCGCATGGTCGAAGTCGGCAAATTTCTTCTGTGGAATTTAAAATGGACAAGCCTTCAACCTACTCACCCTGTAATATGCCTTGGAAACAATTCAGAAAAAAAAAATGGTCACGAGTTGGCAAAATCTTTCACAGGCAGTAGGCAATATTAGGTAAAAAACAGTTGGCAAGATCAAATGAATCATTTTGTATTGATCACTCGGCAAAATTCCGACTGGATAATGCCGCTTGGCAAAACAAACAGGCCAGTTGGTAAAGTGGGCACTGTATACGTTAAGCATGGCAAAATCAGTTTTATGTTAAGTCTGAACATTCTTGACCAATGAGTGTGTGTATGTAAGTTTGTCTAAGAAGACACTAAAACCCATGTTTTTAATGTTTTCTACCCATCCAAGATTCTCCCTGTTTCTTAAGAAGCGTACTTTTTGCTAAAAGTACACCAGGGAGGGGAACCCCGTCCCAGATCTTTCCATGGGACCCTCCCCAATTTATCACAAAATAACAATCGCCACAACTTTTGCATCATTAATAATAATAATAATAATAATAATAATAATAATAATAATAATAATAATAATAATAATAATAATAATAATAATAATAATAATAATAATAATAATAATAATAATAATAATAATAACAATAATAATAATAATGATGATGATGATGATGATGATATTATGATGTTATTATGCATTTCTGTAATCATGTATGATATGTGCAATTTATTTTCCAAATTTTCTCATGTGTACCGGATGCATGCAATCCTTCTATATTACAAATTTCACGCATTACTACTCTCATGCAGATATATTTCATAGACTGATAAATGAATAATGAAATAATGATACTGACATGACTCAGTTCAGTGAGCTTTGAACACACACTAAACAACAGTTAGTATTTTGTGCATTTTTCAAATTCTAGATTTTAAAGACAGGAAATCTCATTTGCACCTCTCCCGCTGCACAGCGAAATATCACTCATGATATTAGGCTATTTATGAAGGACGTGTCTGTTATTTTAAATCCTATCCCATAAAACAAAACACAACAATAACCTTTGGAGACCGTGCATTTGAATGTGTAGCCCCGAGATTATGGAATAATATACCTCTGGAAGTAAGGAAATCAACCTCTCTAAACATTTTCAAATCTGCATTAGATTAAAGGCACGTCGATATAATGTAACTGTGTATTGATGTATCAAGAACATCAGGAGCTTTTACAGCACATTTGAATTTTGTTCGATAGTTTTAGCGCTATATAAATTTATTATTATTATTAATATTTTTTTTATTATTATTATTATTATTATTATTATTATTATTATTATTACTACTACTACTACTACTACTACTACTACTACTACTACTACTACTACTACTACTACTACTATTATCATTATTATTGTGAAGGTAAGTAATTACCTAGAATTTGAAAACAAAATTGCCGTTTATTGTACGTTCTAGGCACACTGAACTGTAGCCTGAGTTACTCCATTATAGCATTATTGCAGTTAGTCTATGATAACTAATCTGCATAAGACGAATAATGCATAAAGTTTGTCATGTTCATGTAATGCATGGTACACATTTTGTAAATTTTAAATAAATTTACCACATCATACTTGAAAACCCGGGTGCACTGTGAGGGTCTGAAAATAGACTTTGAATGATTGTCTCTAGGAGCCCATCACGGGGACATCCCGATAGTCCGCGGGTCCGATAGTCCGCGGGTCCGTTAGTCCGCGGGTCCGATAGTCCGCGGTTCCGATAGTCCGCGGGGTCTAGGTAAAATGATATGACCTTCTAGAATAGCCCTGGGCAATCGCCCCTGAAAACTAGCCCAAAGGACTGCATGTTTTATAGTACTCGGGCCGATAGACCGCATAGTCAGTTTAAACACACGACAGGGTTAGGGTTAGGGTTAGGGTTAGGGTAACAGTGCTTAAAATGTCTTAATGCACTTGAGAACTTTGAAATTTCTAAATTGATTGCTAGAACTTTTGTATATTTCTATATAAAAATATATACAGGGTGAATATTTACAGAGAGCATAAATCTAACCATAAAAATAACCCACAGACAAATACACCAAAACTTACAGCGAAAGAAAAGAATTGAATATGAAGTGTAGGCCTACAAGGCCCGGCGAGAATCCAGATATCTCGCCATAGGTTGACATAACATTTTCGACTTGGCAAGATAACGTATCTCGCCATGTCGATTAAAAAAAAAATATGGGGATAATATTTTCCTTGAAGTAGTTGTCAGGGGGCGATTTCCCTTTGGGTTATTGTTAAAGAACCCCATGGGTTCGTATCAATGGACCTTTTGACCTCTCGATGCATACACCGCGGACTACCGGACCCGCGGACTATCGGACCCGCGGACTAACGGACCCGCGGACTATCGGACCCGCGGACTAACGGACCCGCGGACTATCGGACCCGCGGACTATCGGGCTGTAGCCAATCATTCAAATCACAGTCTAACGTTTCAATAAAACTGGGTTTCTGGATCATATACTTTACTAGTAGTTCTTAGATGGTAATGCATTCTATAAACTGGTGTATATGCACTACGTCAATTTTAGGTGCGTAATTTAAGCGATGTCTTGCTGATGATATTCAAATTTCACAGACATGTCTTTCACGAGTAGTTTAGGGGCAGAAGTGATGTTTTGTTAGAACATTTGGACTGTAGGGCATTAACCATATAATGCTCTCGAAAAAAAAAAGTTCCGTGGTCTCCAGATTGGTATTGAAAAGTATCATTTCAATTTGATTAAGATGAAGTTGCTGAGAAAACACGTTTGTTCTCCAAGGTTTATTTGCGCATTGATGAGATAATGGAGTAATTAGTTACGCAGTTCTCAGTCCCATTCGTAGAAGAAGGAATCACCGCCAATAGCGATTTCACATACACGAACATTAGCTACTAGATGAGTCTTTACAGCTATGTTATCAATATTTATAAAGGCCTGTGGCTCTACATTATACGCATCGGAATGCGCTGGTGTAGATTCTTTTCAATGAATTGAACAAAAGCCATTCACGTGAGTCCTCCGTTATTTCTAGAATGGTTGCGCCTCTGCGAATGTCCTATTCAGAATTCAAACATCTCGGATTCAGAGGAGCATTTTGACCACATAGGTTGTCAAGCACTCCCTAGATTGTGAACGAGGATGTGACGGCGTGATATTCCAGACACGAAATTTATTTTTGCACAAGGTGAAAGTCTGCAGTAGTTTGTACACTGATAAAACGTACTCGGTCACGACATTATAAATAATTATTAATTTTCTTAAAAAAATGCGCAAATGGTATCAGGATAACATACCCGATGTACGGGTTTAGTAATATTTAAATAATCATCATTAGGGATTTGTAAAATACCACTGATGGGACTACGGAAAATCACGATAAATGGCCTTGCCCTGCAGTCCACTTTAACTGTATCGAGCAAGAGCTTCCCAAGTAACGGAAGAAACGGGTTAGTTGTCATTCTAGTTTAATAAGGACAAGCTTTTTGTAACATTTCAAAAGGAATGGGATCTGTAAAATATATCGTTTTGATCTGTTTTATCTATATATATTTTTTATAGGAATAGAATAGTCTTTTTCTGTGTTCAAAAGGCTAACAGCATAAATGATACAAAGAACAAAATGTCCTAAAAAGAATAATGAATTAAAAGGCAACATGATGTAATCACATACATATAATTATGTACAATTAAAGACAATCATATATCAAATTCAAATTCAAATTCATTTATTTTCCACAATCAGATAGAAAGATACAATACAATGATAAGAATTTACTAAATGCACTCAATTACAAAACAATCGAACAATACATGTATTTAGAGACAACAGCAGGACAATATTAGAAAGAGAGTGGAGGGGTATCAACATAATGAATACACGAGGATACAATACTAGATACAATATTAAATCAAAATAATGAAACCTCCACTTTGAAAATGAGAGTTAGTTCACCATTTTTTTGGCAATATACATAATATTCATATGTCTGTTAAGAGTTCATGACAGCTTTGAAGGCAATACAATTTGAAATTTTACCAGTTGGAATTTACGAACGTACATGTAATATTTCGCGCACAGAAATATAAACGATGAAAATTACATTCACACATTCAACAATCATGGCACAGTGAGGTTGGCGTAGTACACCACCAACGTATTGAACAATAATATGCCTGTTTTAATTCTAAAGGACTGAGAGTATATTTAGTGTACTTTCAATCAAAACTTAATTTATGGTGTTGAGTAGCTACCATCCCTACTCAAAAGTATTACAACATTCATTCATTTTAAGTTGAGGGAGTCTTTCTAATGATGTGCTAATGAGGTTTATTATTGGAAAATAACAAATTATTTGAAAATAATTCAATGAATATGCTTTCTCCTTTCTTCTCCAAGGCGGAGGGATTATCAAATGCAGACGCGCCCACGACAGAGTTGCAGGAGCATAAAGTTTAACATTTTTCGCTTGCCTGTAGGGGTGGGGTGTTATTTCACACTAGTATCCTAATTCGGTTTCATATTTCCCGTGAAACGGTTTCGCCCTGGAACCGTTTCCCGTAAGACACGATTTAGTCGCACATTTCATCTTCGTCGCCCCCATCCCCCCACTTTTTTATTTTAAGACCGCTGGCTGGCCGAAAAAAAATTGGACTTAGGGATCTGGCCGTGAACGAATATGATTTGGCCGCGGATGAACGTCCCCATTTAGAAAAATCCCGCGTAAGCCTATTCCCTGTGTGTTAAATCTAACACCTTAGTGTTAATCCCATCATTTCCTGGCCACAGCACGGAGTGTGATGCCGTTCGGTGGGCTGAGGAACCCCGTAGTACCAAGAACCGGTGGGATCTAAAGAGACAAGAAAAAGAATACAGTCAACCCTGTTATAACGACCACTCACACAGATCATGGATGTATCCGAAAGGGGGGGGGGGGTGTGTGTGTGTGTGTGTGTGTGTGTGTGTGTGTGTGTGTGTGTGTGTGTGTGTGTGTGTGTGTGTGTGTGTGTGTGTGTGTGTGTGTGTGTGTGTGTGTGTGTCGTGTGTCGTCGTCGTCGGTCGTCGGTCGTCGGTCGGTGGTCGTGTGTGTGTGTGTGTGTGTGTGGTGTGTGTGTGTGTGAGTGTGTGTGTGTGTGTATGTATGTGTGTGTGTGTGTGTGTGTGTGTGTGTGTGTGTGTCGTGTGTCGTCGTCGTCGGTCGTCGGTCGTCGGTCGGTGGTCGTGTGTGTGTGTGTGTGTGTGTGTGTGTGTGTGTGTGTGTGTGTGTGTGTGTGTGTGTGTGTGTGTGTGTGTGTGTGTGTGTGTGTGTGTGTGTGTGTGTGTTGTTGTGTGTGTGTGTGTGTGTGTGTGTGTGTGTGTGTGTGTGGGGGGGGGGGGTTATCGGGGTCATTCGAGTGTAAATTTCCAAAATGAACTGACAAAGCAGCATTCTTGCCCTCTGTATGGTTACACAGCTGCACACACTGCATTGTACTTGCAATCGTATCAGAGGTGCAATTTGGGGGAAACAATTCTTTGCAAGGACAATTTAAGAGCATTTTGAAGACTTTTTTTTTACTATTGTATAGTATAAGAGTAACGTATATTCATTTTATCAAAAATTGAAAAAATGCATTCTTAGAAATTATTTTTTACTTAAGATAGGGAATGTTTCCAAAAGTGGGGGATTTAAACCCATTGTACATATAACACCACTGGTGGTGTTTCCAAGACAGCGTCCTGAACACACATGAAAAAACTCAAGTACATGTAGTGTTTTAGCTACATTGTTTTTAAATAATATGCTTAGTGGCTTTTTTTAGAATGTCTATTGGGGGGGGGGGACTTGTAAGCGGAGGTGTATCGGACAGAATCCTTCTCAGACCCGACAAAAAAGGTTGTCTGTTATTTTTTCCAGATACTGGCGAGCCAAACTAAGTTGAGTCCTCCGGGGGGGGGGGGGCTCCACACGGCCTGCTACGCACCCGCGTCCAGAAAAGGCGTCGCCAGGGTCCCTTTTCCAGCCCTCGGGCGTCGTCGACGTCTTTTGGAAAAAGGGTAGATTTTTCAGCACCGTTCGTTGGCAATCGCCAGTTAGGGTAGCCTTTTCTCACATGTCACGCCATTTAGGATATGTAGATGACGCCATTTAGGGGTGCAAATTTTTTGTGGATCTAATAACATCTCCAAGGTGAACGTTTGATAATTAGGAGAATTATTTATGAATTGTTAAGTGAACCTCTTCGGGTTGCGCAATGTATAGATGAGAAAGACACTTGGGTGGGGTATCCAATTAGTTGATTTCTCTGTTTACGCCAGTTAGGGTATCAAATTAGTGGATTCCCTGTTTATGCCATTTATAGGGTATCAGAATAAGTGAATTTCCTGGGAGTCACGCCACTTAGGGTAGCTTTTCTGATGTGTTACGCCATTTAGGGTAGCAAGTTTGGTTATGTAGGTTTCGCCGTTTATGGTGCATTTCTGAGGTTGTTGGACACGGGTAGGAGACGGGCCGTGTGGAGAGTGACCCCCCCCCCCCGGGAAGTCGACAAAAAAAAAAACCCTTACTCATCAGTGCTCAGACCCAACAGGTAAACAAGGTAAAAAAAAAACCCTCCGACAAAATGGCACTGACCCCACAACGTCCCGACAAGAGGATGAGTAAATAACCCCCACCCTACCACCTCTAACGCCCCCCTCCCCCTCACGATAATGCCAACGATATATTGAGTTATAAACAGTTCACTCTTAAAAATCGGGTCAGACTGACTGGGAAAAGAATCCGTTGGGGGCACACCCGGAAAAGGGTCAAGTTTAACCAAATTTCAGGTCAAGGTTGACCAAAATATGAGTCAACCTGACTTGACCTGGAATGTGGTTAAATCTGACCCTTTTCCGGGTGTGCCCCCAACGAATCCTTACTCCGAGTCAGACTGACCCGGAATTTTGAAGAGTGTTGAATTTCAATAAATGTGTCTCTACCTCGGTCTCTGGCGCAGTCTCCACGCGGAATTCCTGTAGGACCCGGACAATCGCCATTTTCATTTCCATCAAGGCAAACCGGATACCGATACAGAGACGGGGGCCTCCGCCGAACGGGATCCAGGCATACGGGTGACGCTTCTCCTTGTTTTCCTTGCTGAATCTGTGGAAAAAATATCAACATCTAATCAATAAAGTGACTAGGACCCAATAGGCGTACGCAGGGGGTGTTCATCCGCGGCCAAATCCTAGGTTCAACATTTTCCCGGTCACGCCAGCCGCCGAAAACTCGCTCAGCGGGGGGGGGGGGGTGGTGACGCAGATTTTTTTTCCAAAATCGAAGAAAATCATCATTTATTGCATGTTTTTAGGGTTCTTT
>JZLH01S0047891.1:2247-39234 GCA_001188425.1 Eucidaris tribuloides
TTTTAAGTTTCAGCGCTCCCAAATTCTGGAATAATCTTCCCACTCACAATCAGCAGAAACACCCGACACTTGACATTTTCAAAAAGCATCCTAAAAACGTACCTCTTTGCACTGTAATGTTTGTTATATATGTAATTTCAATTCTATGTAAGCGCTATGGTACTTCTGTGTATAGCGCACATAAATACTCGTTATTATTACCCAAGCACGTGGTCATTTGTTGAAATCTTAAGTCTCAGTACAAATGGTGTATGACGTCACAATCGATTTCAGGTATACGCGCACATCATGAATATGATTAAGCCAATGTCTTTGTACCTTGTGTGTCCAAAGAGTACCAGAGTCCCCAGAGTCACGCTGTGTGTTCTCGAAATACACAGACATAAATCATAAGTTCAATGTACATTTACATAGAGCGGCCTGTCCGAGATATCTCGTACTTTGTTCTCATCGGGTCTAGTCTGTTGACATGGGTGTTACGTAATATGTAGATCATTTCATAGTTGTGCACGCACCTTGTAATTGAAAGGGCGCTGTCATTGTTTGGTGTATATGATTTGTTTCGGAGCGATGTATAGTTAGTGTGGCATTTTCGAGAGTATTGGCATTTTACAAGGATTAAGTGGATATAATTACAAAGGGATAACCTGGTTTTGTTAAATCTGTAAATGGGAAGATATCAGAATGACAAAACACGATTCCCCTGCGTTCGGAGACCCGGTATCCCTAGAAAAATAGCCTTACCCAATTGGACAGTTTTACCAGTGTCCATTGTCAGAGCCACGTACCAAGATGTCATTTGTTGACCCGTTGTAGACATAGATGCGCACGCACCTGGTATAAAAGGGAGGGCGCTGTTATGGTTTGGTGTGTCTGATTCGTGTCAAAGAGGTGTTCGGTGATTGTGAAATTTGGGGGACTATTGGCAGTATGTAGTATACATAAATAAAACGGATGACCTAGTTTAGTTCACGCTTTAAGTATGAAGAGACAAAAATTATCAAAAACATGTCCACTACAATTGAAGAACCAGTATCATAAAAAAACTAACCCAATTGGAATGTCCTACCAGTATGCGTTGTCAGAGCCACGCGCCAAGTTGTTGTCATTTGTTGACCCGTTGCAGACGATTTGATATTAGTATAACGTGCATTTTCTATAGAGCACAGCCCGAAATATCTCGTACTTTGTTTTCAATGAGTTAAATCTGTTGACAAGGCTATTACGTAATATGCCTTTTCATAGTTGCACACGCACCTTAAATATAACATGGGTGCTGTCATTTGGTGATGTCTCTGATTCGTGTCAGAGAGGTCTTTGGTGAATGTGTTGCAGAATTTTCGTCAGCTGACAATAATTTATATGCCGATTTTTTTTTTATCTGTACATATTCTACGAATGACAGTAGGCCTATAACTGTCTGACGTTTTGTGTTCTAGGGTGTTTATTTATTCATTCAAACACTGTCAGAAATGTCAGATAGCAAAGTTTGACAATGTTTTAAAATGGAGCTTCCACAATATAGTGTCCTTGAAATTAACCAATATTATGTGTGAATTTTCATCTGAATCGAGCAATTAATACGATGTACACACCGTTTCCCGAGAGAATCGGTAAAATTGTAATTAAAACATCCACACAAACAAACGGAGGCAAGAACAAATTTTACAATGTTATTTTTAGTTTGTTTTTATTTACATGCCTAAACGACTTCTTATGTTTTGGGTTTGCCGCCATACCCCCAAAATACACTCATTATCTTGAGTTACTTTATTATCTGTACTAAAGTACCGATCAGTGTGAATAATTAACCTTGATTAAATAATTCTCTTTGTATCTGGGTGGTTTATGGCCGGTTTAATTGATAAGTTACTATCTCAAACGTACGAGGTCTATAGGTTATGACCACCAAAGTCTGACTAGAGTAAGCTATACGGGGCATTAAAGCAATTCTGACAATCCCTATCAACATTTTTTACAGATGTTACTTTCTTTGTATATATGAACTTCAGCCAACCAAAACACCAAGAATCCAGAAGGTGAATCAAATGTTTCATAGCAACTCAACAAAACTATCACTAGACACTCAATTTAGAAGTTGTAATTTTCTTTAAAGAAGCCTGTGTTCACGATTTTAAAAGACCTGAGCCTCGTAGTACAAGAAATTGCTCCAAAAACATTGTCTGGGAGACTGTTCACACCTTAGAAGCTGTATGGCTGAAGCTTCTACGGTATCTATCAGATGGGTTTTTGCAGCAGGAATTGAGATAGCATGATCGGAGGTAGACGTACTAACCCAGGTCACACGCCTCCATTTTAGGGATGAATATGGGGGACCATTTTAATTTCAGTCTTTTGGACACCGGAATTGGCATGCATTCTGTTAAAAAAATTACCCTACTTCTTCATTGTTCCTGAATACCTCTGTGTTTACATTTTAGAATCGGGAAACGAGGGAATCCTGTCATAAGTTCGTTTAACACTACATAACGACGACACACTTCTCAGTTTTGACATCGACCGCCTTCCATCAGAATTGGGGTTCGCGCCACTGACATTTTCTTAATGTACTAACAAATGTACTAACAAATCTAAAGGTGCACAGTCGAAACATAATGGAATGCAATGGCGCCCTCCCGACTTAATTGATAGACTCGTACACGACATTCATAATTCAAAAATTAAAAGTTAAAACTGAAAAGTCCTGGATGTGTGATTTTTAACGGTAGTCATTTTTCTCCCACAACTTCTTTACCGCACAAATAATTGTGTCGATTTTTTTTTTGATAGAAGATGCAAATATGAACAAAATCCAACCAAACTCCAAGGATCCAGAAGGCTAATTAAATGATTTAAAGCAACTCATCTAAAAATATCACTATCTATGGGGGAAATAAGACGCTCGATTATGAATTGGCATTTCAAAAAAACAAAAACAAAAACAAAAATATGCACACCCAGCTCTTAAAACTCTTGAGCACCTTAATTCAGACAAATTATTCCAACAAAATTTTCTGGCAGACCGTTTCAGACCATCAGACCATAGAGCTGTGTAGAAGCTGTGTGGATGAAGCTATCTATCTGATGAGCTTTTGCAGCAGGAACCAAGTCAGTGTGAAGTACTGCATGGTCACACGCCTCATTTTTAGGGGAGAAGAGAGCATTTCATTTAAGTCTTTTGATTATACATGTACCGTTTTATTTAAGTCGATTAATTCCTGTTTTTAAGAGTTCCTACTTCCATATTACTTTCACGAATGTTTCTTGTGATAGAATTGCACCTCGGTAGTGGACTTTTAAGCTGACCCAATTACGAATATTTGCCGATTGGTTTACATAGAAAACAGTTCATATGAAAATCCTCAATTATGAAAGAAAACTTCCTTCCTTGTTTCAGTGTCACTTTATTCATTGACGTCCTGACATGAAGATCTTTAACCCTATCACGTCAAGTAGACAAGATAAGTTAGGGCCGTCAAGTATCATTGATAAGAATAGGTAAGATAGCGTGGCGGAAGATATAACGAACTTGTAGTCCCCTTACTACAACTTACGGTAATACTTTTGATCCTTCTTAGTAAACACTAAACAGCCTTTGATTGAATTACTGCGCGGTCGTCAATGAAGTACTGAAACGAAAATATTGGCCCACTCTAGCTTAATCGCTTCTTAAAACAATGGCTCCAATCCGCCTCATGTATCTTCTATTGCTGGGACTACTAGTCTGTCACGTCCAGGCGCAGTTAGGGCCAAGGGTGACTCTTCCAGCCCCGAGTGGAGCGACCCTGACGGGGACGTATCTGAACATCAATGAGTCGGTTTTCCTTAACGTCGACAAAACCATTAACGCCTACCTCGGTATTCCGTTCGCCGAACCTCCGGTAGGGGACCTTCGCTTCAAGAACCCGGTCTCGACGGTTTTAACTGGAAACTATTTCGCCAACAGAGATCGTCCACTATGTCCGCAACTTAGTCCCGTCGATCAAGTTCCGGTGGTTGGTCGAAATGTGGACGAAGACTGCTTGTATCTTGGTGTATACACACCCTCCCCACCGGTAAGCACTCTCTTTAAATGGCCATGTGTGTGTGTGTGTGTGTGTGTGTGTGTGCGTGTGTGTGTGTGTGTGTGTGTGTGTGTGTGTGTGTGTGTGTGTGTGTCTGTGTCTGTGCGTGAATGAGTGAATGATATAGACTGGTATGTTCTAATGATTTTTTTCTGGTAGACCGATGTCGTCAATGAAGTCCAAACCATTAAATATTCTTTTATAATTCAAAGGATAATTTTGTCGTTTTATTGATTACTTTTTAGCCTTCTGATGCTGCAGTGATGGTTTGGTTTCACGGAGGAGGCTATACAATTGGCAGTGGATCGTCGGTCATATACGAACCTTTACCGATGGTGGCACTTTCCGATATTATCGTGGTGACGGTCAACTATCGGTTAGGAGTATACGGCTTTTTGACAACAGGTATGCATTTTAACATTGATCGAATTAGATTTTTATACAGTATAACGGATTTAATGATCAATGATTTGTTTCATAGTTTAGTTCCTTTTCCCAGCCGATTCAGAAAAGCAATCAAAATCAGAAATGTGATGTATTATATTTTTCTTAAATTTTAACGTGGTGTTTACAGCGTCATGTAAACCTGCAACAAGCAACAACAATTATATCATTTCATCTGGACTTAGGGCCACTACACAATTGGCTATGATCCAATTTTGGCAATAAATCGCAGTAGCATTCAACATGGGCATTTTAACAATTTAATTCTGGTTCTGAACGATAATATGAATACTGAAAATGGGATATTGGTGCGCTGTCAGCCTTGAACCCGTAGTAAGGGCCAATTTTTTTTTCAAATCGTAGACAATCGTAGGACGTCTTTCACGTCACTACGATTGGAGCCGATTTGGCCTTTCCTCCGACTAGAAAGCTCCAGACTACCAAACGGGCCGTATTTTCGATTTTACTATCTGTGTCACTATTCAGAACCTTAATAAATAAATTGTGATTTCCTGAAATGTTTATATTAAACGCTATTCCATTTTCTTCCGAAATCGGATCGGAGACCAATCGTGTAGTGAGTGGTGGCCCTTACGGTTAGATTCCGAGGAGAACGATCCTGGGTGCTTTATTAACTCGTCTGACTTGGCGGGAAAACGCGTTGCCAATCCGGGCGCAGACGCACTGACGCACTAAACGTGCAACACCCGATTTGAATAACTCAGCAAGTAAATGTATAAATGTAAACTAAATTACTATTTTTAATATGCAATCACATTACTTTGACAGAGTAACACGGCAAATCAAATGAATTAATATCGTTGTTTTCTTGATTTTTAGGCGATAGTGTTGCCCTCGGCAATTACGGCATGCTTGACCAGGTTATGGCGCTCGAATGGGTGCAGCAGAATATCGCAGGTGAGCGTGATGCATGGTCCAACTATTGAAGTATGAGATTTTACATTTTGGTATAGCAAGGTTTTATTTCATTGAAGTTGGCACGAACTTATTAAAACCACAATCAAGTCCTATAATGACACTGAAAAATTAACAAGCTTTGTTGTCGACGTTAACCCATTTCTTTGAGATGAACTGTGTATTCGCATTTTAGATAAATATATCTTAAACATGCAATTCGTGGTAAACTAACAAATCCAAATGTCAAACGTCGAAATAAATTTGACAGTTTTGTAGCTACTAGTTGGACCACGGGAGGGGTGTTAAATATTGCGTTATTTTTAAATAAAACTTTAGAAGATGATAGATCTGGGACTTCAATCCTAGTACGACCTTTATCAAAACAAACACCAAACTGTGTTAAAAAGTATGAGGATACAGACGTAACAATGGACAGAATGAGCACTTCTCAGGCTGCGCCACTCGTTTCCCTTGACATTTCCCTTGACATTTCCCTTGATATTTCTAACACATCTATTCCCCCATCACCAGTTATACGTAATCTCGGTGTTTTGTTCGACTCGCACATGACAATGTCTCCCCATATCTCCTCTGTAACATGGTCACTTAATTACCACCTTCGTAACATCGCCCGTATAAGACGTTATATTGATAATGACACATGCAACCACGCCGTCCGATCCCTAGTTATATCCAGACTCGATTACTCTAATTCTCTACTATATGGCATACCAAGGAAAGATACACAAAAATTACAAACCATTCAAAATAGGGCAGCTCGATTAATATTTGGCGCAGGCCGCAGAGTACACACATCACCTTTGTTAAAACAACTGCATTGGCTACCGGTTTCAGAACGAATTCTATTCAAAACACTTGCTCTTGTTTTCAAGGCGTTTAAAGGACAGGTACCTGAATACATTCAGGACCTCTTAACATCTCATTCCCATACCGAAAATACCAGATATTTACGCTCACACGCCAATGAATATACTCTTGTCCCAAACAGAACCCACACTACACATGGTGACAAGGCTTTTTCAAATTCTGGCCCAATGTTATGGAATAAATTGCCAAATACCCTCCTCTCGTCCCACAACACTAAGACATTTAAATCCTCACTTAAGTCCTATCTTTTCCCAAACTGACTTTTTTTATTTTGTATCTTTAATGTAGTAGGTAAATATATTCTCATTTTTTTGTCACCTTATGTAACATTTCAAGTATTGTAAAGCGCTTAGATCAAGTAATTTGCTGAAGCGCTATATAAATATTAAAGGTTAGTGACATGATTGGGAACACTTCAAAATGCCTCAAGAACCAAATGAGTTGAAATATACACCAACTATACACTAGTAGGAGTGCATCTCCCACCTGGGAGGATTTGTCTGTAATTTGTTTACTTAAGGAGAATCAAGCATAAACATATAAATATCTTATTTTTTTGCCGGGTACGATAAAAATAAGCCCCATAGAGAGCCACACAGCAGGTTTCCATGCTACGAGTGATGTTGACATTGTTTGTTTTAGAATGAGTCAACGTTTGACCACAAGATTTTCACAGGAGAATCCTTGCATAGTTTACTTGATTAGAGTAGTTTCAGCCCAAGTTGAGGACTACCCCCAATCATGTCATTTAGCTTTAAGTATTGTATTGTATTGTATTGTTTCTGATATTTTTCAAGAAAAATAAATAAACAACTCTATACATTAAACCTCTATACATAATCATTCGGGTAATGGTGGTAAAATGGCACTTTGTTTCATCTGTGCACAGCATTTGGTGGTGATCCGTCCAAGGTAACGATTGCCGGAGAGAGCGCGGGAGCGGCGAGCGTTGGTCTACATCTCATGTCACCCCTTAGCGAGGGTCTCTTCAGTCAAGTAATCATGCAAGTATGTCGCACCACAATATCATAAGAGAACGCCGTAAACTCGTCATTATCGTATTTTTTCTACTTCTTGTTCTTGTTCTTCTTTATCTTTTGTTTCTTCTAGCTCCTCCTCTTCTTCCCCTTCTTGTTCTGCTCATTCCTCATCCCCATCTTCTTCTTCCTCTTGCTGTTTTTCATCTAATTCTGTTTCTTAATTTTCCTCCTCTTCCTCCTCCTCCTCTTGTTCTTGTTCGTCCTCCTCTTGTTCTTGTTCTTCTTCATCTTCTTCTTTTTCCTCCTTCTTCATATCATATTTTTTCTACTACCGCCACCACTTTATATCTTGAAATAAGATTATAGCACTCCCACACCTCCATATGTTTCCTCAAAACACATGGACATTGTAACATTTTGGAAATTTACGCTATAATATACATAAATTACACCTAGTTCAAAGTAGTGCAAGAGTAGTGTTAATACAAATTTATATTATGTTATGTATCAAAACTATTTTTCTTTAGAATTAAATTACAGTTCTCTTTTACGAGTCCTAACGAAACGAGCCAGTTTGATTTCTAATGACAAAAACATTCTGCACTAAATAGGTCAATAGAACGTGTTGGAGGATCTTGCCTTTAAATTCATAGAAAAAAGGAGGGGTGAGGAATACGATAAAGATGCCTAAAGGAGTGTACGGAATACATCATCGGATACTGTTTTACACTTTTTGGAAACATTTGCCAAGATTTACATAGCTATATCAAAATATGTTGTTCAACAACAAGCAGCCATCCGCTTCATGGCGCTCCAGAAAAGGGAGCCCACGGAGATGGACACATCATTAGGG
This sequence comes from Eucidaris tribuloides, assembly GCA_001188425.1. Lineage (NCBI taxonomy): Eukaryota > Metazoa > Echinodermata > Echinoidea > Cidaroida > Cidaridae > Eucidaris > Eucidaris tribuloides. Next base: position 10,395 of record JZLH01S0047891.1, read on the forward strand.
GACGATGCTCTTTGCTATCCACAGTCAGTTAGTCAGTCAGTCAATCAAGAAATGGGTACTTCTTTTCAAAGCTGATCGGGAGAGCGTTAATGAGAAATTTGCCATAAAGGACAGGCACGTATCGGTGCAACACATTGCTGCTAAAATCATGTTTGCGGGATCCGATGAAAGCAGCCTACTTCATCGACTCAGCTTGTTCAAGGCTTCTGCAAGATGAGGTCTTCGTGTGTTGACCCCTAGGCAGGAACATATCCGCAAGCAAGTGTCACAAGAGGCTCTACAGAGCAGACCTCGAGGACTTCCTGTACAGACTTGTTGGTCAGAATAAACCTTTGGTCCCTAACGTTGATCCTGAAAGAAAGGTCGAGTCTCGCCAGTCATCACACAGCCATCAAGAGGCTTTGATTCGTTGTCCCACCCATGCACCGTCTCCGTACCTTGAACGCCTATGTGCTCTTTCCTTATATGAAGAAACAACTCTGACTGACGTCCCAAGTTTGTAGACAAAACCCGTCTGTTATATTAGGGGAGTTATCAGTGGACTTCAAGGGGCCAGGATCTGAAATCCTTACAAAAGTGATCTGAGGAGTGTGTTCACTGTGTTGCTGTAGATGGTGATTATGTGCAGAAGTGAAGTGGTATACAATCAGGGATATCTCTCCATATCTCCTTCATTGATGAGTTCTATATTTGTTGAACATCCTTCGTACCAGTCTCTTTCCAATTAAAAAACGGCTTACCGAATCAAACAATGTCAATGACCTCTTGTGATATATATCTTTAAAATATCAAAGTAATGATTACCTTGATATTTTCTTTGTTGGCAGAGTGGAAATGCTTTGTGTCCATGGGCCGTTGACACCAACATGGAACGACAAGTTGGGTTCACCAGAGAGATAGCGACTCGTGTAAACTGTACCACCCAGGAAAATAGTGTCATGATCGACTGCCTGAGACTGGTGGACGAGAGGGATTTGACGCAAGCCCAAATTGCCGTGAGTATTAGAACATTGTAATCGACTATGCTATCTTATGTAATTTAAAATTTATCAAATTTAATTCACATTTTGTAAAATGGGATAGAACATTTGAACCGATGAAGTAAAAACAAGAAAGGTTGTATACATGTATAATTAGTGTTATCGCTTGAAATCAATTTAGTGTAGAAAAGTCTTTGTTGCGATATTTGGCCGCTAACGCATAATAAACTAGAGAAGTTCGAATGCGCGCAATTGATGGGTATGCATCTGAAGTCCGCACTCCCACCCAATTTGTTAAATGGAAGAGCCTCATACATACATGTACTCAATCAAATAATTTCATCGGTTATTATACATACTTGATCCAAGTTATATCAAAATCTGAAAGACATTCTTGTGTTATCGTGGTAACGAGCCCAAATCAGACATGTTTGATGCTTCGTGACCTTGGACCTTTCAACACCAAAATCTAATTCATCTTTGCAATGAAGTACATAACTGACCCCGCTTCATTCAAGTCAGATCACTGGTTTTTTTTAGTTATCGCGCTAATGAGAACCGGTAACGGAGAGACGGATAGAAGGACGGACAACCCGAAAACCTTTGGCAGTTTAACGAGAAATTATCGTTGCCTCATGCTACGTATTTCATTCAAGTTGCATCGAAATCCAATAAACCGTTCTTAAGTTATCGTGGTAACGAGACCAAATCAGACATGCCTATGATTCCTCGTGACCTTTTACCTTTGACCTTTCCATTCCTAGTTCTAATCAGTTCACCGGTGCCTCATACTTCATATTTGACCAAAGTTAGGCCTACATTAAAATCCGATAACCATTCTTGAGTTATCGCAATAACGTCCGAACCCAAATTAGGTATTAAGTAGGCCCTGTGACCTTCGACCTTTGACCTTTCGCTTCCAAAATCGATTCAGTTCATCTTTGCATTACTATTCATACCTGACGCCAATTACATTAAAATCAGATCACTGGTTCTAATTGAGTTATTGCTTTTACGAGAACCGGCAAGGAACGGACGGTCGGACTAACAGACGGATGACGGACAACCCGAAAACATGCCTCCAGTACCTTCGGTGCGGAGGCATATAAACATAAGAAAAACTGTATAGGATTCCTACGAGCCATTGACAGTGGCTATGTTATTATACGAGGTCAAATATATCACTTTATAATTGCTATTATACCATCTTGACACTTCACAGCTAACCCTGCAAAATCTTTACAACGAAATACTTTATGTTCCTGTGGTGGACGGAGAATTTTTACCCGACACGCCGCTGGAACTAGTCAAGAAAGAGCAATTTCGCAGCGTTCCTGCCCTCATGGGCACAAACGCAGACGAAGGAACCCTGATAGCTTTGCGAGTTAATCCTTCTTACGTCTTGAGAAGAAATCCACCGCAGATGGATCTCGCCGAATTCAAGGAGTTATTACCTAACTACGTCTACAACTACAATTCGCCGATAGAAGTAGCTGCCATCGAGCAGTGGTACATTGACTGGACCTTAGCCGATGATGCTTCGGCCGATCAACTCGATGCCTTTGTCCAGATCAACACCGATCTGATGTTCGCTTGTGGTACCGAAGCGATGGCTCGGGCACTCTACAGCAGCGGGGTACCTGTCTACCGCTACCAAATGACGCACGTGCCTGCTTGGTCTATTTTCCTCGGTCTGCCGGGGTGGTTAGGTGCAGGCCACGCGGAAGATCTACAGTTCGTATTCGCTTGGGATCTTGCTCCAGGGTTGTCAGACATTGTTGGTCAGACCGATGAGGAAAAGAAGATGTCCGTTCAGTTTTTAAGATACTGGTCAAATTTCGTCTCCTCCGGGTAAGAGACCACTAAAATATACAAACATAATGTATGCTTCTTTTATACTTTATTAATTCGATCACACCGATGAAGTAAACTTTCGCGGAATCCTCAAGTAAATGAAACAATTCCTTAAAACAGAACTGAGTATTTGCCAGACAAATTGATCATGCCAGTTAGAACACAAAATGTCCCATTCTTTTATTGTGTTCCTCAAGAGCTGGTAGGAAGAAAGCTGTACCTCTGTTAATGCAGAAAATTATTTTGGGAAACCTTATCCTTATACCCTACACGTAAAGTGTAAAAGTGTACAGTAAATGTAGCGAGAAAACACTAGTGGTGACGTAAATACTGAAAATTCGATTAAAAATGTATCATGGACAGGCTCAGAATGCCTTAGACTAATCAATCTGTATTTAGACTTGGATAATCAGTTGTCTAATGCGAATAATATGACTGATAATGAAAGTGTTAAAACTATTGTGCCGTTATTTAATGAGTTATGTTCAGTAATCACTGAAGATGGGTACAAGTTGTACTAGTGTGCCAATCTTGAAACTTCACAATATAGCCAGGTTCTGTTAATCGTGAAACCTTGAGATGAAAATATTGCTTTTAATTTTTGCAGTGATCCCAACGTTCCTCTGAATACCAATGAATACCCAGACTGGCCCAGATACTCGATTCCTGAGCAGGAATACAAAGATTTGTCTCTGACCATGACAAATGGAAGAGCGATGAGGATGGACAATTGTGCCTTTTGGCTCAACTATCTTCCAACAATACATGCATTAGGTAATGAACTCTTTATCATCACTATAGCTTCACCCTCTTCTTGTTCTTCTTTTTCTTTATTCTTTTGCGTTCGTCAGATTATACATCATCATCTTGTTTTTCTACTTCATTTTCCGCCATAATCATCACCATCGTCATCATCCTCATCACCGTCACAATCACAATCATTTTCTTTTTCTACTTCATTTTCCTCCATAATCATTGCCACCATCTTCATAGTCATCACCACTATCACCATCACTACCATCATCATCACCATCAGCACTATCATCATTATCATCACCACCATCATTTACCATTTCCTACTGCCTCTCATATTTATTATCCTCCCCTTTTTACCCTTATCCTGATTTTTGTCATCGTGTGTGCCAATTCAAGAATTCACAATAGAAATTTTCTTTTACTTTGGCTGTCCGTCTATTCAAGCATTGCTTAGAACGGCGGCCCTCTGCATCAAATGTGCAAAATTGTGTATTATATTGTAAAGGAAGTTATCATATTTTGGTCACATGCTTTGATGTACATCTACTGTATCATTTTCTTTCATAAATGTATGATTTACTATGTATTGTGTTAAATGTTTTCTGAATATTTCTGTAAATTGAACTTACTTATGTTATATTTGTTATTGTTATGAAAGAAAACATGAAATGCAGAAAATAAAACTTATTCAAACAAACAAACAATTGTTTTTTTTTCGTCTCCATTTTCATGCTTGCTGCATGATGTTCCTTCTCCATTTTATGTCATATGTTATCTCTTATTTGTTTACGTATGTTTTCAAGTAACTCGGTTATTTCAAAGACAATCATGATGATGAAATCCTCACTCTCACTGTGAAAGGCCCCAAAAGGATACATTATCCTCCCTAATCATACCATCATTATCAGCAATCCATTAATTTGGCGAGAGATCAACCAGAGATTCAAAATCGTGTAATCGGACATAACTGACAAATATTTCTTGCAAGTTTGATATTTTGAATATCACTTACATTTCTTACTGACTACCTGGATGGGATGTCTGCTGCGCTACTGTTTTCAACTTTTTCCTGACCCCTCACCGTGCGTCCTCAAGAGTTGTACCTCCATTGCAGCGGAGGACGTCAACCATTTGACCGTGGTATGGTGAAGTTATTGATCCATGTTTGGAATTGTAGCCCTTTTTAGGATAAGGTAGCGATGCCCAAATCATTACAATTTCCGACATTTTTAGAAGTCATTTGCATTTTTTTTCTGTCGATGCAGGAAATGACGACGATCTGTACCGAGACTGGCAGGAGCAATACGCCAGCTGGAGAGACGTTCAGATGCCAGCCTGGAACGACGCCTTCGAGGAATACCAAGAGCAGCCGAGAGAATGTCAACAACCGTGATGACGCACATTCTCAAAGAAAGAAACCTCATTGTCAGACGTTATGTCTTATGAAAGCCTTTTTCTTCGTTTAATGTATGATGACAGTAACGAAATAAACTCACCTAAATGACTGTCATATTTTATTCTGATACCGTTAATATATGCGTACAAATGCAAACTCTGAGTGTTAAAAGAAAGTAATTGGTGTTGTCAGACGTTCACAATAGAAAACCGATGCAGTGACCTATTTAGGTTCCATCATGCCCGGAACGGGGGCAAAAAAATCTGATAAGTGCCCCTTAATTTATTTAACACAAGCTCCTTTCTTTCCTCAGAAGTACCTTTATTCCCCTCTTCTTTTATAACAACGCCCCTTTTTATTCTAATCTCACCCCTGGTGAGTGCCACTTTTCATGTGCGACAAATGTCGCATGTTTCATCCTCTGATATTTGTTCAAATGAATATGAAACATTCTTCCTTCTATTCTTTTCTGACAAGTGGCGTTTTTACTTCCTTTTGGTTCTTACCCCTAATTTGAAACGACTTACAACAACTAACTTTAATTCTAAGAATATGTGAAATAATTATGTTTAAACACCTTTTCAGTCTCTTATTCTGAGATAGTGTTAACAATCATTTCAGAACCATTTTCCTATTTTTTAATATGTTATCAAACACCATGCAGCCTCACAGGTACTAAACATTTCCTCGCTAACGCCACTGTATATTGATATAATGTATAGGTCGTCAAACTCGATTGCAAACTTTAATGATTTAGTAGCAAAAGACCGATAAACAAGTCATATGTAATCGCAATAAATGCTTTATGACAACGTTTAGTGGTAAATTTTGCACGTTGTAGGTGTTCCTTTCTCCCCTTTTCAAAATAGTCCTTGATTTTGGACCCCCCCCCTCCCTCATGGAAATTTCAGCTCAATATTGCGATCATCCTCCTCCCCACTCCCCGAACCGGATTTATACTCAAGTGCGTGATCATTATACAATTTACTTCTAATTTTGTGTGATTACAATAAATATTATAATTCAACTAAATCATTGTTCCAAATATGAATATTCAATTTACGTTTTGATTTAAATACATTGGTAAAGTAAGTATAATATCAGTGTTTTTTTTTTATTATAAACTAAATATAGATAGCACATGTGGCGTTATTCTTTCGGATGATTCCACACATAATGTTCACCATTGTCAAATCTTCAGCGTATTTATAAAATGGAACAATTTAACTTTATTAGGCGTATCTATTACTTATTTTGTTGAGACATACGTTTTACATAAATTCGACGAATCCTGTGTCGGACAGATTGTGTATCCTAACTGACTTGGCAGCAGCAAAATGTAAAATAATTTATAAGGAATAATCTATCTTGTGAGCATAGTTGAATATAACTTAACACATTTGACGACTATATTTTTGCACATTACGCTTACAATTCTTTTTAAAATTGTAATGTATATATTGTGTATAGTCGATTAATAATGATTACTACTCACCACAAGTATATCATATAAATCGCGTTACATGTGTTGGCGATCTATTATCACTGAAATTGATGTGTATGTATTTTTAGCTTGTTATGTATATTATGGAAATAAATAAATATTCAATACCCACATTCTCGTTCTACTGGTATTAATAAAATAAAAATTCATTGTCTTCTGACAAAAGGGCGCTAATAACGAAGTTATTCAAACTTCATTTAACACTAAAGTACAACGACAATATACCAGTTAGGATGCGTGTTTTGCCATCCACAGTCTTCCATTCAAAGCATGCCAAGAATGGACGTTTAAACGTTTAATCGTTTAAAGGTACACAGTCGAGGCAGAATGTGATGGGACCCCTCTTTGTTTGACTTGATAGAAAATGAGTACATAATTTCCCCATAGTGCAAAGCAAACCGTCCTCCAGGTGTGGGTAGTAAATGCAGTGTCATTTCCCTTCACAACATGTGCATTTTTCAAATGTATAAACATGATGATTATTTGTCTCTTGTTATATTGGAAGAAAAAACCGTCGGAATCACGCTACGACAATTGATCAATTGATCTTGTAGCTCGCATGCAGACAATAGAGGGGTTTTTCCCACTTTCCCTAATTCTGCGCAATTGATGAACTCGACAATCAGTGGTGTAATGATCAAAATCATTCGGGGGTCAGAACAGGGGGTCAGAGACGATGAGCCAAATCTTTCGGGGGTCAGAACAGGGGGTCAGTAACGATAAGTAACGATAAGCCGAATCACTTGGGGGTCAGAAACGAGCCAAATCACTTGGGAGGGGGGGGGGTAGTTCAGAAACGAATGCATATACAAATAATTATGGGAAAATATTATGAAATACATGATCTGCAACATCTGCATCAATTCATGAAAGAAAAATTTATCAATGCCATTTGAAGGTCAAGCGCATCCCCAAACCCCATCACAATCTGACGCCAGTTTCTTCAATGATATTGAGTGCCCTTTCGTATACAAGGAGAGGACTTCTTCAGGGAGAGATTGTATTCTCGAATATGGCGATACTCCATCAACCTATTCAATGTGTTGAAATGGATGGCGGAATACATGGGAGCCATTTTTTCGCGCGAAGTGCGAATATTTTACCTTTTTCGTTTAAGAAAGGGAGAGCTGTGTAGGCGAAATTGGTAAAATTGGGATAATGTATGAGGCCGGGTTTGAGGGGTTTGAGAGGGAAATCTAAATTAAGATGCAGGCTATATACATCGAATGTTAACACTTACAGTATGACATGTCCCATGATCTTTATCACGGTGTCAAAACTTACGTGATGGGTGGGGTTTCTCCTTTTGCGGGAATCGCAATCACCCAATATCATTACACAACAATTAACCGCGCATCGACGTACATGTATATAGGTCTAGATGGATTATTCCCACCAGGCCACGAAGGGCTAACATTGTGAATATTTGCAGAGACAAATTTGTAACGACGGTACAAATAAATAACAACAACGAGGAAACGATCGAACGAATAATAAACACTACACAAAAAGTAAGTTCCCCCTTTTTCAAATTACCATAATTTTTTAACGAAACAAATTTGAGCAGAACAATTTCATCATGTTCATAGGCGTGTTCTTAACACTAATTGACTAACTTCTGTGTAAAAATCGGATTGATCCGTCAGGTCACGCATGAGTGAGCATGCGTTAAAGGCAAAATTATCACTTTTCAAAAGTCACAGGAGTCATTTATTCTGCCAAAATAACAGTAAAAATCGTATTTTCTGCTTTAAAATAGTAAGGTGTGCTCACTCAGCCATGACATGGTTACAACCTCTTATGCTCGTAAAACATGTGCCGATACATTTTGCTATAAAAATATCTGATTTAATTTTTTCAATAAACTTAATGGATTTTACAGTTTCAAAATTCTGGAAGGATGAACATTTTTTAATCGAGCACACTGAACCGTAAAATATGTGGGAATTGTCTGGGGAGGTATAAGGGGGTCAAACAATAAATGATTAACATATATATCTCTAAATCATTCACTAGAATAGAATTGGTCAAATTTCTGTATCACAAATCCCCCAAAATGACCCTTGTGAATTTTGGAAGTGACATTTTCACCTTTAATATGTGCTCACTCATGCATGACTTGATAGATCAATCACAGAAGTTAGTCAATGAGTGAATAAACACTCCTGCCAAATTATTTTTCTCAAAATCATTTCGTTAAAAAGTTATGGTATTTTGAAAAAAAAGGGAACTTACTTTTTGTGTAGTGTTTAGTTTTATCAATTTCGTTTCATTATCGCTTTCATATTTGAGTAATAATATAAATGAATTAAATGACCTGATTGCTGCTTTGCAATGCTGCCATGAACAGTAGAAAGCAACCTTTAATGTATCAAAGATAAGTTGATTACTGATAAGTTAAAAACAACACTTGATATTGAACCTTAGTGCTAGTTTGTTGACCAGGACCTCTGTTACTACATTGGACATATTGTTAAAGGCATCGTTAGACAATGTTAACGGCGGTCGGTTGTCCAGCAGAAGGGCCCTAGCATATGTTCCCGGCAGAAGGGCCTTAACAGTAAATTGTCTCGAACTTGAAACCATTGGCTCTTTTTACATGAAATCAAAGTAGTTTGGTATTTTTAGATCCTTCTGTCAGTTTGTTAAGTGCAAATATCAAATGAGGAGATATTTTTCAAATTAGAAAAAAAAATACTGTTAACGCCCTTATACCGGAAACATATGTTAGGGCCCTTCTGCCGGACAACCGACGGTTTCCATATTTTTTTTTAAGTCTCAGCTACATGATCTCACATGCTATACTGGTGTATTTTATAAGGTCTAAAAAAGAAATGCAGGTGAAAACGAGCATTAGGCCTAATAGTTTTTTTTTTTAAATAGAAAAATCATTATGCGTCCATTCCAGTTGTCTTAAATACTTCTCGTCTACAAAATTCATGTGCCGATACATGTTTTGCTAGCTAGTGACAACATAATTGTATAACGTTTTGTGTTTCAGTGTGTTTATTTAGGCTATCCATTCAAACACTATCATTACATGTAAGTCAGATAGCAAAGTTTTAACGTCTTTTAATGGGGCTTCACGATTTTATATAGTGTCTTTGACTCTAAACTCTCTTGATCGATACCAAAATTTCTTTATATGTATAAGCTCCAGTGATATATTTTGGTAAATATTAAGGTAAACATACATGTATGAAATGAAAATCTAACGAAAATACTTGTAGGTCCTACATCAAATAGCTCCTATTAAAACTGTATACAGTGGCCACCAGTAATAGTTGTGGCCAGCATACGCAGATTCGACTGTAGGAAATAAAATCACGTGAAGCAATTTTTTTACCTGAACAACTATGTTAAAAAAGAGCACAATTCCCTCTATTTTTCAGTGCATTTCAGTTTATTAATTAATCTCAGGTGAAGATCTTTAACCATACCAAGCACGTCCACAAGTCAAATAGACAAGATAATTGACAGGGCCGTCAAATTTCGCTGATAAGATAAGCTGAGATAGTACAAACGGTAGATGTCACAAATGAAGTTTTCTACGAGGCACAAACGGGTAAGTAAAACCTTTGATCCTTTTCAACAAACCGCCGCTAATTGATCGCTGCGCAGTGGTCAAAGAAGTACTCCAGTAGCCTATAATCCTTTCTTAAAACAATGGCTCCAATCCGCCTCCTGTATCTTCTATTGCTGGGACTACTAGTCTGTCACGTCCAGGCCCAGTTAGGGCCAAGAGTGACCTTGCCAAACCCGAGTGGAGCGACTCTGACGGGAACGTATCTGAACCTCAATGAGTCGGTCTTCCTAAACGTCGACAAGACCATTGAGGCCTACCTCGGCATTCCGTTCGCCGAACCTCCGGTTGGGGAACTGCGCTTCAAGAACCCGGTATCGACGGTTCTAAGTCGAAATTATGTCGCCAACAGAAATCGTCCTCAATGTCCGCAACTTAGTCCCGTCGATCAAGTACCGGTGGTTGGTCGAGATATCGACGAAGACTGTTTGTATCTTGGTGTACATACACCCTCGCCACGGGTAAGCACATACTTATGAAGGCTGACTCGGGTGGGGATCGAACCCCCGACCTCCTGGTTACTAGTAGGTTGTCATACCACTAGACCACTACAACCTGTAATTGTTTTCACAGTGGCTCAAACTGCACTTAGTTTTGTGCTCAATTGCGTCGTGAAAGACAGATTAAAAACATTCTTCAATAATATTCTTCTGACGCAATAAACAATTATTGATAACAATGATGAGTTGCCTGCTGCATGGTGGATTAGATCCTAATAATACGCTAATTGTAGCCATCGGGAAATCTCGGTGGTCTAGTGGTATGACACCTGATCAGTAGTAACCAGAAGGTCATGGGTTCGATCCCCATCCGAGTCAGCCGTGATTGTTTTCACAGTGGCTACTAAACTTTACTGCTGATCGCATCGTGAAAGGCAAATCAAAACATTCTTATAATCATGTCTATTTGTTTTTAAAATCATTTCAAACTGAACACTGCCGAAAGTATTCACCCATTGTAAAATTATCAGAAATGTGTTTCCATTTAGCATTATTTTTCGTCATCTACATGTAACTCCTTTTTTTTCCATTCCGGTGTTACTTTGGCACTTCTCTACATTCCATTCTCCCCTCTTCATTTGACTTTCCCCAATTCCTTTTCCTTTTGATCCATGTTCTACGAATGTGTCAACAAAATGTAAAAACAGCCACATTAATTAAACAGCCTTGTATAATTGTGTTTTTATTGCTTAATGTCATAGCCCTATAATGCCGCCGTGATGGTTTGGATTCATGGAGGAGGCTTCACCATTGGCAGTGGATCATCGGCCATCTTCGATCCTTTGCCCATGGTGGCACTCTCCGACATTATCGTGGTAACGGTCAACTATCGGTTGGGAGTATACGGCTTCTTGACAACAGGTATGCGTTTTAACATTGATCGAACTTGTCATCATCATGGGTTTAATTATTTTGATGTTTCATAATTATCTATATTTCTTTAAATTCGATTTCAAAAAGCCGAAAGATAATGTGACGGACCTAATTTCAATTTTCACCTTTTTTAGTGTTTATCATGTGATGCAAAGCTACAACTACTAATAAGTAAATGTACAGTGATATCATGTATAATCAATGCTATTTTAAATATGAAATCGCTTTTGGCAGAATACCACAGCAAATGAAATAATAAATCCCATCGTTTTCTTGATTTTCAGGCGATAGTGTTTCCGTCGGTAATTACGGCATGCGTGACCAGGTTATGGCGCTGGAATGGGTGCAGCAGAATATCGCAGGTGAGCGTAACTGTCCTACCGACTGCGTTTTATATTTATCATGGTAAAGCTTCAAAGGTATACCATTGGCATATTTCGTTGGTATACCATTGACATACACCAATGGATTATCATTGACATGTCATATCTTTTAACTTTGATATACCATTGCGACACCACTGTAAAATTAAATGGTAAATTGAATTGTATTGCTAATGAGAGTTAATCTAAACAATTGACTCGCTTGAGTGCACACAATTTGCATAGATGCAAATTAATAAACTACCATTAAAACACCATTTACCACTGGAACACCATAAATTATACCAGTGAAACACCATTTACCATTTACTACCACTGGTCTACCATCAACATACGACTCACTAGCCACTATTGATCTACCATTTATCTTCCACCACTGGCTTATATTATAGACACCATTCAGCTTCCACCATTGGCCTACCATTGACATACCATTCACCTTCTATCCTTGGTTTGCCATTAACATACCACTAACGTACCATTTACATTTCACCATTGACATACCAGTTGCCTTCCAACATTAGTGTACGATTGGCGTACCACTCACCTTCTACCATTCGCTATTACCGTTGACTTATCATTCAATTTCCACCACTGCCATATATACGATCTACATTAAGGGCTACAAATGTCCCGGTTACCACTTAGCAGTCAATCTGTCACATACATACAATTTAAAAGTCAAACAAACACCAACACACCACTGACAAACTTTTAACAATTAATCTACTATTCAAATACCATTTACATTACACAAGAACACAAGAACACCACTTACCATTCACACCACCGATATACCATTTACCAAAGCTTCTACCATTCACCACCATACCGAGTACCATTTAGGTACCAGTGAAGATTTTTTTTAAGGGATTTACCTCTTTGAAATTGGCAAGACAATCTTTTCAAAACCAAGTTCATACTGACAATACATAAATAGTTAATATTTGATATCAGATATGAAACATAGTAGGTTTTTTTTCATTCTATGATTTATTTTTAATTTTTAATTTCAATTAAGCGTGATGATATATAAACCTAAACTTCAACATTAAAGTTAAATTTTACTGTTTCGTAGCTATCCCAAAGTGAACATTTTCTCAAGATTGACGGAAATAAAAAAAAAGATTAAACTGCATCTTTGAAAATTGTACGTAAAATTTGTCTTATATAACGGGCCCAATAAACACTTCTCAGAGCTAACATAAAAGTCGCCTTACTATTGGTCATTGGTGAAATAATCCAAAGTGTTGTGAGTTCTCTAAATCGTAATCAAAACTAAGATAATTATGTGAATCAATGAGACATAACCACTCAGGACGCTGTAAAGACACTTTATTTTATCTGTTCACAGCGTTTGGTGGTGATCCGTCCAAGGTAACCATTGCCAGGAGAGCGTGGGAGGGAGCGTGGTAGTGGACAGAATGAACACCTTTCAGGCTAATATTTCAGAAAGATGTGCGCCACTCGTTTTTGATATTTAAAAATATATATGTTAACAACTTCATGCAAAGGAACAATCATTCGTATATATAATTGGTGGTGAAAATAGTTCTTTGCTAATCTGTTCACAGAGCTTTGGTGGTGACCCGTCCAAGGTAACCATCGCCGGGAGAGCGCAGGGGCAGCGAGCGTTGGTCTAATCTCATGTCGCCTCTCAGCGAGGGACTTTTCTGTCAAGGTAATCATGCAAGTATGTCGCACGACATGTTAAAGAAGTAGAAAGTTTCTCGAGTGCTAATCGTATATCAAAATTTGAACTTTCATTATAACTGCTATCATCATGCCCTGAAACACAATTAGAGCCAAACTATTGAAATACACTCGAAATTCTCAGGACATTAGTCTTGTCTTCGTGATACGTAGCTGTGATTATGTTGAAAATTTACATTGTAATAGAGCGATAAAGAACGATGACGAAATGATTAAGAGTTTAGTTCTAAAGTAATCTTTGTTTCACACCATGCTGTAGTTAGTTTGTCTTCCAGTGGTGGATGTACGGGGGGGGGGTGGGGGTTAGGGGGTTTAAATTCCACCCTAGGGCTACCAAACTGAGAATGTTCTGTGCATAGAAAAACGTCATGTTTACAAAGCATTGGAAAGCACTACAAAACCATTACAATTAGGCATAAAAATTACTCTTAAACATACACAGTTTTCAATTTCAAAAATGAATCGACGCCCCTGGGTCACACCCCTCCTTTACCAAAAAGCTAGATCCACCACTGTTCTGTTCTATAACTTTCAAACATTTCCACAGAATCAATTTATATCAAAAGCTTCTACCGACCATTAAAGGGCATTTACTTAAAAAGTAGGTTTATCCCAAAGTAGGGGCTTCTTCCAGTTCTGCTGTTTGCCTCTAAACTTTACTTTCTACAGAGTGGAAATGCTCTGTGTCCATGGGCCGTTGACACCAACATGGAGCGACAGGTGGGCTTCACCAGGGAGATAGCGACTCGTGTAAACTGTACCACCGAGGAAAATAGTGCCATGATCGACTGCCTAAGACTGGTGGACGAGAGGGATTTAACGCAAGCCCAAATTGCCGTGAGTATTTGAATCTTATGAACGTCACTGTGGTGTGAACAGGTTTTCTTTCCATTTGGATCAACTCTTCAAAAACTAGGAAAAGAGAAAATGATCGACATGATTGTATAAAACAAAGTAGGGTTGTATGTAATGAGTGTTATGACGTAAAAGATAAAGGTAAATTTGTGAGTTTAAAGTCTTGGATCAGCGCCTTTGAGGCCTTCACTCTTTCTCGACCTTACCTATTCTGATCATCGGAACCTCCAAACTCCTGCACAGGTGTGCACCACCTCCACTCCCTGGCAATGTGTCTAGTCTGGCTGCCACTAAGGCGCCCAAGCCAATTTTTGCCTCCAACGAGATTTCTCGTCCCCTCGGGTACTCATTGTACTCCGTGGTGGAGAGGGGTATTGGAGATGATGTGTCTTACTCAAAATACACAGACGCTGCGGCGGGACTCGACCGGGGAACTCAAGGTCGAGAAACCTTTGTCTTGTCCACTAAGCCATGACGTACAAGTTCAGTTTGGGTGGAGCATTTCTTTTGTGGCAGTCAGTAGGTAAATCGTCTTATGAAATAAAAGGATTGTTAGGTGGGATTGTCTGTTTCCAACCATTGGCTATTGGTACTATATGTATTAATCATCACTTTAATGCCAATCTTTACAGCTAACCACGGAAACACTTTACAACGAATTGCTTTACGTTCCTGTGGTAGACGGAGAATTTTTACCCGACACTCCGCTGGAACTCGTAAAGAAAGAACAATTTCGCAGTGTTCCCGCACTCATGGGAACAAACGCAGACGAAGGAACTCTGATTGCTCTTCAAGCCTATCCTTCTTACGTAGTGAGAAGGAATCCACCGGAAATGAATCTCGCCGAATTCAAGGAGTTATTGCCGAATTACCTTTTCAACTACAATTCGCCGATGGAAGTCGCTGCCATCGAGCAGTGGTATATTGACTGGACCCTAGCCGATGATGCTGCGGCCGATCAACTCGATGCCTTTGTCCAACTCAACACCGACCAGATGTTCGCGTGCGGTACCGAGGCGATGATTCGGGCGTTGTATGGCACCGGGGCACCCATCTACCGATATCAAATGACGCACGTGCCTGCTTGGTCTATTTTCCTTGGTATACCTGGGTGGTTAGGGGCAGGCCACGGTGAGGATCTTCAATTTGTATTTGCTTTGGATCTAAGTCCACTGTTGACAAACATTGTTGGTCAGACTGATGAGGAAAAGAAGATGTCCGTTCAGTTCATGAGATACTGGACAAATTTTGTCATCTCCGGGTAAGTGACCACTTGCATCAAAGTGGAATACAAATTTCTTCTGAAATTACTTAAAGGGTAATGATATGATTGAAAACATTTGAATATGCCTCAACCAAATGAGTTGCAATATATAACAACTACATCAGCAGGAATGGATTTCCCAGGTGGAAAGATTTGTCTTCAAATCAATTGTTAACTTAAAGATTGGGTTATTCATTTGCACGTCAAAAAACATCTAAATGAATGAAATCAGCTGGAATCATATCCAATGTGAAGAATGATATAAATAAACACCTCTCATAGAGACTTGGGGTAAAATATCGAGCTTTGATGAAAATCTGGACGGTTAAACTTCATCCTTTTTCAAATGACTCAGAAGCCTTTTCAAAAAAATCCGTGACGTCAAAAGTGCACGTGCCGTTCCAAAATTGTCCGATCAGCCGTTAGCCGAAGGTCGCGCGGAGGTTAGCCGTTTAACTAATCAGTGCGCTCCGCTGGTCTTGCGACGGTAAATATAACCGCGATTCGCAATTTGAGCAAAATTTAAACTCACGGAAAGAACGACATTCTGGTAACATGTCGTGATTAGTTTTTCTTATAAAACAACAAATTCATGACGTTTGGATCTCAAACTTTCAACACACCATTTGTAAGTACTAAACCACCGTTTGGTATTGAAAATTAACTTAATGAAGGGAAGTAATGGAATTGCAAATCCCTGGCACAATCTTTAAGGAGAATCAAGCATGAACGTATCAGTTTGTTTGTTTTTTTACTTTTCTTGAGGCCCGAGAGTAATGATTCCAAAGAAAGCTACTCAACATATGTGTCTGCCACAAGAAATATTGACAGCAGTGCTTTTACAATGAGTCAACGTTTGACCACAGGATTTTCACAGCAGAATCCTTGCAAATTTGACTTCATTCTAAAATAGTTTCAGCCCAATTTGAGGACTACCACTAGTTATGGTACAGTATTTACCTTTAACGTTCCATCAGACTGTTGAAGTAAAGTCCCTTTGAATTTGCTAGTACAGAATTTCTCAGACCGAACTGTATTGGTATAAAGAGAATTCGTCCCAGAATTTATAATCGTACCACTGAGGAAACAAAATCACCGGTTCATTTATTTCTTTTTCTTCAAAAACAAAGCTCATAAAAAGAAGGACAACCTGAACCTCTGTAAATTCAGAAGCAATATCTTGGAAAACCTTTCTTTATATTATTCAAGTATAAAAGGCTTTAAAATGTATCATTTAAAGACGAACCTTCATGTGAATCTAAAGATTAAAAATTCGATAAAAGCGTATCATGTACATCCCAGGAAGCCTTATTGAATTTTAATCTGTAATTAGACATGGAAACTCAGTATTAATGATACAAGACTGAATAATAAATTCGGAACAACTCCCCCGGAGGACAACTCTCCTTCGGAAGAATCCCGCCTGACAACCCTCCCGAGGACAACTCTCTGGGATGAAAACTCATCCAGAGGACGGCTTCCAGGGAGGACCACTCCCTCTGAGGACAACGCCCCCGAAGACAACTCCCATTAGATCTTAAAACTGGAAACATTGTTCAACTCGTGCGGGGAAATTGTCCTCGGGGGAGTTGTCCTCCAGGGAGCTATCCTCGTGGGTGTGGTCCTCCGGGGAGATGTTTTCCGAGGGGGTTGTTCTCCAGGGTTGCAGTCCTATTATAAACATAAGCAAATTCAGTTTAAGTGAAGGGATTGTTATACGTTGCACTGTTATTTAAAACATGACGCGTTACAATCCAGCCAAATAGTTTGGATTTTTTATTGTGTACATTGTGAAGCCTCATAGTTATGTTGCGTTTCATTCTTGTAGTGATCCCAACCTTCCTCTGACTACCAACGAATACCCAGACTGGCCCAGATACTCGATTCCTGAGCAGGAATACAAAGATTTGTCTCTGAACATGACAAACGGCAGAGCTATGAGGATGGACAATTGTGCCTTCTGGCTCAACTATCTTCCCACGATACACACGTTAGGTAAATATTACTGTTTATTAGTTTCATCAGCTTGTTAATCATTATTTTTTCTCTTTGTTTCTTCTTCCCCTCTTTTTCTTGATTTCTTTTGTTTCCTCCATCATCATCAATATCATCGTCGTCATCGTCATCATCATTATATAAGCATCACTACCCTCGTCTTCTGCATCTTATCTTCTACAATGTCCCCCTCTCAATTGTTATCCTCCTTATCTTTCATCATTTTTTGTTGTTCTTGCAAAATGACTTAATTGATTTACTAACTTAATAGCTGTGGACGAGGTGTCACATTGTACCCCTCCGGGTCCACCTGCATTCAACTGTGCGTCAAGTATTGCGGCCTCCAGACTTAACCCAACATTGTTGAGGACTTGGTCTTTCCATTGTAACAAAGGGCGTCCCAGTGGCCGACTTGGTGTGGTGCATGCCTAGATCTGTAGCCATTCTTGAGAACAACATGCTCAAACCATTACAGTTTGCGAAATTTAAACAAAAAAATGATTGATAATTTTTTAACAAACGAGTCAGAAAAAAAGAACCAGCGGGATTCGAACCTTTTATCTACTGCTTTCTGGGCAGCCACACTACCACCAAGTTATATCCCTGGTTGCCGGTAGTGACACAATGAACGTTGGAACAAATACCCACGCTTTCAATTCTCACAATGTTATGTTATGTTAAATAGTCCAAGGCGGACAAAGTTTAATATTAAATAAACCGGGGATAGCCTTATGGTAGTATCGCTACCCGGAAAGTAGATGACAAGTTCGAATCTCGCTGGTTCTTTTTTTCTGACATGTTTAAGAATAAGATCAGCTTCTCTTTCATTCATTTAATAATAAACCTTTCCATCTTGGACTATTTAATATAACACTGTCAGAATTGGGAGCCGATAGGTATTTATTTTTATGTTCATCGTGTTACTACCGACAACCAGGGATAGCCTGGTGGTAGTGTCGCTACCCGGAAAGCAGTAGATTACAGATTCGAATCCTGCTGGTTCATTTTATCTGACATGTTTCTCAAGAATTAAAAAATAAGTTTCTTGAAATATCTATTATATAACTTTTCAACTATCTGAATAATCTCTTTTATTCACTTAATTTAACTAAGGTTTTTTTTTTTTTTATTAATGCAGGAAATGACGACGATCTCTATCGAGACTGGCAGGAGCAATACGCCGACTGGAGAGACGTCCAGATGCCAGCCTGGAACGACGCCTTCGAGGAATACCAAGAGCAGCCGAGAGAATGTCAACAACCGTGATATGGCGTACTTTATCCTTGAAAGGAACCTCAATGCTAATACGTTACGTCGTTCACCAATTTTTCCATCATTTGAAAAGTTTAATTCGAAAAGGCGTTAAATCCACTTTAGTAACTTTTGAGGAAAATCTATTTCTTTGCCCAGGTTTGTTGGGCCTATACACGCGCGTATGGAAAACAAAAGTAAAACCCCAGATTGTTTGTACTTGCTTGTGCAATTTGGCCTCAAATTTCACTTTAGCTAGATAAGTAGGTGATAAATGTATTGATGGTAATGACTCATTTTGGTGGAAAATAGATTTAGCGCTCTTTGGAAGAAAGCTATTCATTTGGTGTATGAAAAGTCTGTAACGAACGCCAACGAAATAGATCTTAATACAAAAGACTCTATTGAATGTGTTGCTATGGATACATTTCACCTGGACACTGTTTATACATGCGTACAAATATATAACACCGAAGGTGACTGATTTTTACATATATCCTTTTGGGTCACAGACTTACCTGTTGTAGACTTTTAGTTTGTTAGTAATGTCATATTGAGCATAATCTGTCTAATTTTTCTATTCGTTTTTGATGTTTCTGTGTCGCTTGTTGATCTGTTCATATTATGTTCTGATATTTTGTTATGATGTTTAGATGTCATGTGTTCACATTATATCATTATAAATAAAAAAAAATAAGTTTCATCATATTCTCAATTATTGAGTGTGTATTGTGCGTTTAAATAAATACGTCCTGGGAGGGTTAAGTCGTGAGAGAGTGTCTTAAAGGCACTGACCCAGGACTATTAATAAGCCACCATTATCTTTACGTTATATTATTAAGATTTCTAAAAGGGTATAGCGATCTTGTTTAATGTGTCTTCTAAATTCTTACTTGCGGAAACATGTAATTGAACCGTATTCAGAGAATGTATGAAAAAATGCAAAAGACTTTCTGACTTTTCTGTTTGTAAAGGTAAAAGCTAAAAGGTAAAATTGGTGGTTAATGGTTTTGGATCAGCGCCTTTAGGTCGCCCCCTCAACACTTAACCCTCCCTGATCATCGGACGATATCATGCCAGCACGGGTGTGCACCCCCTCCGCTCCCTGGGGAGTATTCCTAGCCCGGCTGCCACTGAGGTACTCAGCCAATTTTGCCTCCATCGGGATTTCTCATCCTGTAAGGTACCAATTTGTACTCCTGGGTGGAGAGATATTGCAGATGAAATGTCTTACCAAAGGACACAGACGGTGTGACGGGATTCGAAAAGGGTATATCTAGGTCAAGAAACCTTTGTCTTAAACAGTCTCTGAAACTTGAACTCTCCTTTTTGTTTTTCTAACACTTCGATATAAAAAAAAAGTAATTTTTTTCTTCCCAAGAAGTTTGTTACAACGAAAATCCGATGTACCTGGGATATATCAGTGGAATTACTTAAACTATGTTTTCAGTCACCCATGTATCCTTGATATGTACCGTACATCCTGTTACTGTACCTCTGCGCGTCATTACCCCCGGGCGCCATGGCCCACATCATGGTATAGGTATGTGGCACCCCAAGGTTAAAAAAATGGGTGGGGGCTTATCTGGCTTATTCTACAGTTCTATCTGAAGTTGGCATTCGCGTTATATTTTTATACCGTAAAATTCACTTAAAGAAATGTGACATGTGCATAAAGTTTGATTGTTTCCACTTCTCCTTCAATGAAAATCACGCGATATCGTTGTAAATGTTTTTAGTGTGTTGTTGAGTGTATGTGTGTGTGTGTGTGTGTGTGTGTGTGTGTGTGTGTGTGTGTGTGTGTGTGTGTGTGTGTGTGCATGATTCTTTTTCTGAACGTCAGAGAAACTCAGGAAAGAGAAAATGTATAAAATGCATTGATCTATTCCATTAATCCATAATATTTTATTTATTCATTCATTTACTACAGATTTATATAAACAATACAATATCAGTCTTTTTATTTTACAGAAAATATATTTTTGTGGAAAACAAATTAACTATAATACTCGTCCTTTGTGTTCATATTATGGAAGCCTATTTTTTTTTTAGCCACTTGGGTACAAGTCTCGTAAAGAGCTCGTGAATCAGTCAAATTATATCAACATAGTCATTTGATTGTGTTTTTCATATTCAGTAATTTCTAATACGCATTGTCCGTGTTATCCAAACATAGAATGGACACTTGTACATTTTAATTAGTCGTTCTAGATTTAATTTATGCCCAAAATTCTAGTGACAATCCCAGCGTCATTCTTTTCACATTCTGAAATACAATGCGAAATACATACGCACATTAAGTATAGAACACACACATAAATGATAATATAACATTGCACGTAACTCCTTATCCTTATTCTCCGCCTCATCCTTAACCCCTTCTCTCTCATCCTCATTGTCTTCCTCATACCCACCCTCATCTTCGTACTCACCTTCATCATCCTCACCAGTCACCCTCATCCTCATCCTAGCCATTTTTTAATTTCTTTCTGACCCTCATCGTCACCCACTTGAAGATGGGTTTGCGAACAAATAACCTCTCGAATCTTTGTACTCTTCATAAAGAATCCAACCTACTCTTCCTCATCCCCGAACCCGTTCTCACCCTCATCCTTAACCTACCCTTTTTTCGTCTCCATCCTCCTCATTATCCTCATTCTGACCCTGCCCTGAATCCTCTTCTTGCCCTCATCATAATCTATATCCTCATCAACAACCTCATTTTAATCACCTTCTTCCATAATTAATGATCATTCACACCCTTCACCTTCATTTCCACCCTAATCAGCACCCTAAACTCATTATCACACTGATCCTCATCCTCTTTCCCTCATTCTTATCCTCATCTATACTATCCTCCCCCTATCAACCCCCTTCTCATCACCTTTATCTATACTCCAATAATCATTCTCACCCGTTACCCCCATCTCCACCCTCATCATGACCATCAACTCATTCTTACACTGATCTTCATGCTTATCCCCATCTTCATCAATCTATGTCCCTCAGTCTCATCCTTGTCTAAACTATCATCCTCCTCAACCCCCTTCTCATCACCTTTATCTATACTCCAATAATCATTCTCACCCGTTACCCCCATCTCCACCCTCATCATGACCATCAACTCATTCTTACACTGATCTTCATGCTTATCCCCATCTTCATCAATCTATGTCCCTCAGTCTCATCCTTGTCTAAACTATCATCCTCTTCATCAACCCCATTATCATCACATTCATTCATACCCTAATCCTCATTCTCACCCCTTTCTTCATCCACACCCTCACCTTCACCCTCATCCTTATCTTTATTACTATCTTGACCCTGATCCAAATCTTTCTGTTATTCACCCTCAACATCCTTCCTTATTCTCATCTATATCATAACCTCACACACATCTTCCTGACACTGTCCCTCATCCTCGTCGTATCCCCACCAGCTTGATCCGATCGCTCATCCTCACTCCCACCGGAAATATAATCTTCATTTTCACCCATAACTGATTTATTAATCAAAAATGCAAAAGATGATCCGTGTAATGTGTTTCTTGTGCGTTGATCGATGCTCTAGGCCACCAAGTTAAAGTCCAAGTATAGTTTGGGTCGATCAGTCAACCTTTTTGTCAATCTTTCACAAAGTATTTATTGTCAACACATACATCAGAAAACAACATCAAACATACTGAAAATTGTTTATAGTGGTAAATTGTGATGTTTTAAATTATTATAGCAGGTAGCGGTATGTACATTACCTATAGTAATATAAAATATCGGGGTCCCCTCCGACATTTTACATTATGAGTAGTTTCTAAAAAAAATGGACGAGTTTCAGAGCGAGCAATTTCCGGGGCATTAACACACTACACTCATGCTCATAATTATAGAATACTGTACTTAAAAGACATTTTAGAAGTTGGCATTTTCCGTGAACGGTACATCTCGGATTAATATTTGCTCACACCAGGTGAAACAGTTAAAATCTAAGTATTTCAGGAATGCTGAGCATTTTGTAGCGTCCGACTCGACGTTAAAACCTGTGTTTATAAATGGCGGTATTGTTGTTGTTGAGCCACGTAGTGGTTACGCGCGTTATTAGACTTGTAACAGACAATTCTGATGTTAATTTCATGATTAATGATATTAGATCAAAATTTATCAGTTTTTTTTAATTACTTTAGTTTAATACTTTTTCACGATTTTTTGTGGATTTAAAAAAAAATAATTGTTATTGCGCTCAAACGTATTCTAGTTTTTACTTTAGTCATCTCATGAAATCCAAAAATGAGTGTATATAGGTGTATATAGGTCTATCTAAAATATATTAGCAAAGAATTTCACTTTTACCATTTACCAAAACTATATGTACTTGGGCCTTAATCTGGTTGGACTTTACGGATAGGCTTGCGGACAAGTACCCCTCGAATTTTTGTACTCTTCAAATTCTGTCATCCAGCTACTCATGTCCTCTTCTTTCCATCGTCTATTTTGTTCCTTCCAGTCATCATATATTTCGTCCATGGGAGCTACATAGAAAAGATTAAAAGACAGTATGTAGAATGACTCAATAAAATGTCTTTCATGCAAGGAAATTGTTAACTTGAAGAGTTGGATTGTAAAATGGGTTAAGTCTACTTTGATAACGCACACCCCAATGAAAATATTGTGGGGCAAAATTCATGTTTTACCAATTTGCGCGCGCGGACCGCGCCGAAATCTTGGAATTTTTTCACTTTTTGCCCCCCTTCCCCACAAACATGGAATCGAACGCCCCTGTAAGACATTGTATGTTGGTGCGCACTTTATCGTTATGTTCAAAAATGTTGTTGCCATCGTACCCCAATGAAAAATTGGGGGCAAACATATCGATTTGCCCCCCCCAATAATTGTGACAACTTGAAACATCAGAGTATGCAATAAATATATTTTTAAAAAAGCATGGAAAGTACTGTAAAAAACAATCAAACATGGCCCATTAAAAATACGATAAGCATACAAAAATTTTCAATTTTTCGGCACGCCCCTTCGCGTGCAAAATTCGTTTACAATTTGGGGCGCGGAGGCGCGCCCGAAATCTGGGAATTTTTTTTCACTTTTGCCCCCCTTCCCCCACCGAAACAATGGCAGCGACGCCCCTGTAAGTACATGTATGTTCGGTGCGACTTTATCTTATGTTTAAAATGTTGTTATATTTTGTGGAGTGGGAAAATAAATCTAAATGTTTGGTTCCAATTTCAGAAAACCCGAATAACCAATGACTACTAATAGTACCACCATGGCCCGCTCTACACAATGCGGAACAAGAGTACAAGAAGTTATCGCTGACCATGGCCAACGAGCCGGGCCAATGAGGGCGGCAGGCATGTTTCTTTTTCTGGTGATGAATTTTATGCAAAAGAATTACATATTCAAGCCAGTAAAGTAATATAAAGACCATTAAAGTAAAGTTCCTTGGCCCCTTTATGAACATTTCCTCCTCTGTTAGTAAGAATTTTCTAAAGGACTGCATGCACAAGACACAAAATAATTTCTATGGTTGTTAGTTGTTACCAATAACCTTTGCGTCCAAATGAAAGATATTGTTTAGATGAACGTTGTCATTAAGGAGTTGTTTAGGGAATCAGGACTGATTTGAGCCTATCATCAAAACTTTCATAAACTGCGCGATAGTGGCCTTAATATTGTGTAGGTCTGTTCATTTTGTTGCGTGTGAAAGTCGGTATTCTGAAACTCAATCTAGACCAGGCCTGAGCAGCGGGTTCACCGCACCACCGATGGTTCAAGACATTTAACTGCCTCGAAGTAGACTTTTAAGAAATGCTTTTGAATATTTGGATTAATTTTACCAGATTCAATCAAGTCATTTTTTGTGACCAAGAAATCGATTTTAGAAATCAAAGTATGAAAGAGCTTCGATGCCAACAACTGGCCTAAATCCATTTTCACAAAAATGACGTTATTAAAGTGGATGAAACCCAAACATCTTCTGCATTTAGAGTAAAGAACAATAAAAGAAAAATACAATGAAGGTTTGAGAAATTTGTTTTGAACCGTTTAAGACTTATGACTTGTGAAAGTTTATTTAATCGTCATTATGAGGATTCTTAAATTGCAAATTTCACACTTTTTGAAGTGAAAGTGTAAGAGAACTCCCATTGCTTTTACACAAAATTTTCACTTATTTCCCTTTTTTTTTAAAATATTCTGATTGAGTCGCTTCACTGTTTTTGTAGTTGAAGCAACAAAATGATTCTACATGTTTTTTCTGAAAGGAATTTTGATTAACACTTCCTCAACTGACGTTCAGAAAAACATAAATTTAGTGAAAATTTGTACAGAACCAATGGGAGTTCTTCACACTTTCATTCAAAAAGTGGCCAGAGTTGCCAATTTAAGAATCCTCCATAATAAGGGATTTAAGTAACTTTTAAAACATTTATACTCTTGACCGGTCAATTAAATTCTGCTCAAAACTGGTCACCTATTTTCTTTCTCTTTATTTGCTATCTTCAATGAGATGCAAGTGATTGTCTGGGTTTTCATTCCCCTTTAGCATGAACTCGTTTACACCTACTTATCTAGCAAAAAATAAGCATTTGAAGTAATTACATAAGGATGTTACGAAATTGATTTATCAATGTTATACACAGCTACTTTTATCTTCCCATAGACGCGTTTATGCAAAACTCGGGCAAAAATGCACTTCTCCAAATAGTCTAGGCGATCGCGTTGCAAAATATGGCTCAAATGTTCAGTTAATGATAAAACGCCGTGAAATTTGGCACAACTATATTTGGGCCTATTACTGATTATTTTCAAAGGTGGAGCCAACGGATACGGCATTTTCCTGCAAAACTTTGCCTAAAAACTAATTAACCATACAACGAGCCAATTTATCAATATCTTATCCATTTCGAAAAGGATGAATGCTATATGTTTTATAATCAAAACATCTAAAAACATGATTCAGAAGCCACCAACTTAAGTGTCAACAGAAAAAAAGTATTTGTTGTTGCTAGGCAAACGCGATATTTTTTACCCAAGTTTTTTTTTTTTTAAAAAAAGGGTATATTTAATTGTTTATGGTTGTAAAATGTTTCACCACCAATTGCAGCAGAGATGTTTCGGTGTATGATAATTTGTACAGATTGTCATCGATCGCTTTCGTATAATTAATGAATTGACAAATAAACGTAATTCATTTAATTGCCCTTAGTGATCCTATTTACCATAGCAGCAAGCGTGTACATGATGCAAAAACAATCCCGCATATGGGATCCATTAAATTCAAACAATTTTCTTATTGAAGAATGCAATCTTCTGCGAAAGAAGTGTATGGTTACTGTGTTTTAATACCATACATCAAATTAAGCAATTTGTTTGCAATACATTTATTGAAAACAACCAGTGTTTTTCGGTGCTTAACAATAATAAATATTCTCACTATAAACAGTCTTACTAGTCATTAGTTTCAAGGGCAGTGTAACAATCTCCTGTGGCAATGTGCAATAACAGTGCATTTGAATACAATCATACACATTGCTTTCTCTACACCTGCTCATACATGGCCACTCCAGCAGCTCTGGCAGGATATATTGTAAACAGGGCCTCCACTGTTTTAAGCCAAGTCTATCTCACACAGAAGAGTAGAGGGCAACTGGCGTACAGACCCGTAGTAAGGCAGGTCCCCGATAGTGCCACTTTGCAAATGGCTACCCTGCTGATAATGTTGCAATGAATAGGAGCTTGGTGGGACGAAAAGCCGACATCATGACATACTTTTTGTGTGAATACAAGCTTTCTTAACAAGAGTGAGAGATGGTGAAGGCTATTCTAGAAAGCCTCAGTCTCTTCAAATACTTGTCTTTAGGTGGCACTGTGCAGTATAGAAGTCCAGGGAGTTCGTGCATGTGTGTAGCTCACACACTTTCCCATGTCATGTCTTCGTCAACTTGGGGCAAAAGGACTGGGGTCCACTAGCGCGACAACATGGGACACTGGAATCCGAATGATTTTGTGGACCAAGTGAGACACTACTCTTAATGAGCTGGGAGCGTGTAGGCGAAAGTTCTTGGCCTGCCGAAAAGTAGGCTAGAAGTGCAAACTTTCTGAGCTGTGTCAGGTCACTGCTGACACAACTTTTATACACAAATCTATGGGTCTTGATCAAAGAATCTTGTGAAATCCCTGTCTGAGTCATCAGGGCAAACTTAAACCAATGATCTTGAATCTCCTCCTTCATGATTGCAGGAGTAAGCTGGATGTGGCTCTTGTGCAGGTAAAACTAGTACACTGGCACTTGATCATTACCAGCAGGAGGTTTTCTTTTTAGCTGCATGCAACTTAACGACTAAATGCATCATGAAGAAGTTTGAGCAATTCATCTTGTTGCCATTCAACCGTGAAAGGAAAATTGTTGCGAGATCGTTGACGGGACTGGACACCTCAACATGCCGCGTGAGTTTGGGCTAGGTCTCATATGCTTATTCTTTGGTCTGCTGCTTCTAGACGGCGCTGTGCGGAGTTGGTTGATACCAGAAACGTGATATACTCGCTGAGATCTTGTGTTGCATTTTTATAATAATTAATGAACTGTTTATATAGCGATATCACAATTATGAATTATTATCCCTAGTGGCGCTTCGTGGAAAAAAAGGACAGAAAAGGAACAGTCTTGAGCCATCAACAACTTAAATCTTCCATTGTCCAACACAAAAAGTAGTGGGTGCTTTAAGGGAAGCTTCTGAATTGGATCAATAGTTTTTGTTGTTTTTATATGTGTGGGATAAGGCACATCAGCAAGCACAGTTGCCAAAATATCTTTTCAATGTCCAGTTTTAAGAACGTTCACGACAACACCATCCATGATGATCACATCCGTTCTCTGGCCTTGAATTCACATGAGGACTTGACATGTTCTTCAAGACACCCATGAGATCCAACTTATTCCCCAGACTGTAACTCTCCATAGAAATAAAGAGTGGTGGAAATGGATGATTTCCATGGCTGAAGAAATTGTCTTTTCCTCATTCTTGCTTTGGCATGAACATACCATCTTGCAAGAAAGGAGATTCACTTTGAGAAGTTTGGCCAGTCTCAGCTTTTCTTGAATGATGTGCTTGTTCGTTGAGCAGTACGACTTTGTTCTATGTGATGGTTGGTATTTTGGTTTGATGTTGCGCGCGGAGTTGCTCCGTTTCACAACTATTTCATACTCTTCTTGATTGTATTGTGCGTGAGCTACTCAGCTCGTCTCCATGATTTCCAAATTCAAAAAGAGTACATTCCATTACCCACGACCGAGTTTTTTGTCATCCTTTGTTAATCACCCCATCTTTCTTCTCTTTACGCTATCATTTCATCTTTCTTAATGGCTGATGTAATGACTGAGAACTGTTTTCTTTTAGTTGTGATACTGTTCCATTCCCTTTAGTTTGATATGGTTGTAGTGTAATATGTTGTGGTTCTCAAATCCAGTTTCTCCGCAATTATCTTAAAAACTGAGCTACATTCCTGACGTGCATAAAACCAGTTACGATAGTAACGTAATATGTAATGAAATACGTTACAATGTTAAGCAAAATTGGTCCTGCAAACATCAATATTTTGCAGTGGCTGCCAAGAAAAATATGTTGCCTAGCAACCTGTTCTATTTATGTACATTACGATTGCTCCAGAAGTGGTGGCGGTATGAACGCGTGAAGCTGCAGATATTGAAACACATTAAAATTGTTCGTAAAATGGTCTACCAGTTATTTCCATGTGGGTTGCTATGGAAAATAGTTACTGTAGCAACCGTTGCTAAGCTATGGCACAGTTTGTGTGGCTCTAACCTCCTGAAAATGTTTAGAATGATGTGAAGTAACATGTTGTGCCAATTTTCATGGCTTTTATCATCTTCTGCAACAATTTTCGGCACCGATCGCCTAGACTAAAG
>JZLH01S0047906.1:23272-37481 GCA_001188425.1 Eucidaris tribuloides
CTTTTGGCTAATAGTTTTAAAAATTAATGGTCAAAATATGCATATATGTAAATTACAAAGTTTCAAAATAATATTGATAAAAAATTTGTTTTGACCCAAAACCACCCCCAGAATTGCATTCATATACCAAAAATGAAATGTGGTTTATCCTTTTAGTAGCAAAATTTAATTTAATCTTTCATATGAAATTCATATCTTTGCGTAAAAAAGGTTTCTTTTGAAAATCTATCTTCCAATTTGTTCAATCCCACATAGTAATTTTTGCAAAAAAGTTTTCATCTGATCCTATTGTGGCCCCAGGCGGAAATTGGGACTTGGGCCTCCCCTTTTAAATTTAATCTTTTGCTCATATACTAAACATATGGAAAGGTTTGTTAGCTTTTATCATATAAAAGTGCACAATTCGCGTTCAAAAATTGGAGCTTTAGCCGCTGGACTAGTATGCGTGCACGAATAAATAATATTTGCTAATAATAATAATAATAATATTAATAAACAGCCAATCTGAGCCTCCAGCAGAGCAGAGGCAGAGACTGATGCATGAGGCAAGACGTTGCAACAAATTGCTGCTAGAAACTAAACACAGACGTTGTTGACTCGACATCGGTGACTTGGACTCGAGTCGCCCATTTTTCTGACTTGCAACTTGACTTGACATGTGGCAATGGACTTGTGTTGACTTGACTTGAGACAGAATGACTTGCGACTTGACTTGACTTGTGAGTATAATGACTGAGAGACTTCTTCGTACTTGTGGAGCGATTATGACTTTTGAGACATTGACTTGACTGCACAAAATGATGCATGTATTTATGAGTTGGGTTAATTTTCTGTTTTGTTTATAAAATTTTTAAATAACCTGTATTCTTGTTCATACTGCTCCAGGCTACCCTCTAGATGCTTTTTCTTTTATTCAACGGCCATCTGAATAAATGTTTTCTCTGTCTGCAGCATAAGACTGTGTGGAGTTGTTAATTTTGTGTGCACAATTTTTGATGTTGTTGACTCTGTTGACTTGACTTGGACTTGTGAAAAAATGACTTTGCGACTTGACTTGACCTTGTGGGCAGATGACTTTGTACTTGACTTGACTTGGACAGAATGAACTTCAACACTTGACTTTACTTCGATGAAAAAAAAATGACCTGCTACAACACTGTTGGAAACTGATTGCATTGATACGTGATTAGAGCATTGATGCATCTGCCTAGTCAAGCTCAGACATGTGGCAATATTCCACAGCTCATGCAACATGTTCTGTATTCCTGCTACTAGAATCCATTCAATTATTAGGCCTTCTATGTGTTTAAACTTATTCTGGCAAGTCCACGTTTTATTTATCACGAGAAAACATTTTTGCCTTAACTTAGTCATCTCATCAGAAGCAACTTGTTCAACCTCAAATGCCTTCCAAGCAGATGGAAGAAGTTCCAAAAATGTGGAAAGAAGAAAAGGCAGAAAGTCTCAAACTGAAAAGGTGAGCGTAATAATCAATGTTGTTGCTTATTAGAACAAGATTTTCACATGTATGGCCGGCCGCCGTATAAACCTTTTTAAAATATTACAGAAACGCCATTACTTCAGAAATTTTAATCATATTGAAATAAAAATCGACATTCAGTGTAAAGCTGTGCTATAATTTTTCGTATTATAACTTTTTGCTTTCCAAACATGATCTGGCAATTCCTATGATTAGTTACGCTTCACTTTATGACTAAACTTACTCAACATTGCCTCTAACGTGAAATACTATTGATATTTATTTTTCTATTTTGTACTGTCAGTTCTCTAGACTGGCACCTACTTCAACACATCAAGCATAAAATCATGAGACGGTTTTAGTGTGGGTAATAACAGAACTTTAATTATGGTAGTTTACGTTTACATAAAGAAGTCTTTGTCCTTCAAGTTCGTCAACCGCTGTTTCAACTGAAACAAACGTGTGGGTATTTCATGCTTATTTTCTGGTCTTTGATAAGTCATTGATGTATATACGTATTGATAAAAATATTTTCATTTTTAACTACATGACAACATCAAAAACATGTTATTACGTAAATATTTAGTCCATCCAACACATAATTTGCATTTATTCATGTCTTTTTCAGATTTAGTATGGCATATGCTGTGGGGCTTTATTACTTTCAATCACATGAGAAGAGGCTATTTTGCATGGAAAAGAACTTGAGAATAAATGATAATTTTTCATAAAAAGAGATTTATCTCACACTAGTTCCCACATGTTGGGTATTTTCATGTATGGTTCTGATTCTCCTAGAGCGTGTCTGTATAGACAGTAAAATTTAGAGTAGAAATGATGTCCCGCCATTGTTTCTTCATGATTCAATACCCAGTATCAAACCATTAAAATGTAAATGATTCGAGATCAGACCAATTTATAATGGTATTTGTCGCAATAATTCATGGAATTGCCCATCTACATGTATTGAAAATAGACTGTTTGCTGTTGACCTACTGCACTCACATAGTTCTCATGTTGAAAAGGTCAAACACGACCTGTTGAAGGACAAGAGACCTATTTAAATCTATGGCGAATACAGATCCCATACTTCAGATGGTCTTAAGCAATATTGATGTAGTAGTGTGAAAATTTTTTGTACATTATAACAATTCCGTCAACATGCATGGTAAAGTCATTTGCAGTTGACCACTGCCTCAATAGTTTCTAGGACAGAGATTTTGCGATCACTCGCGAAAAACAGACAGAATATCTGCGAAATGATCACGTGCAAACAGAAAGAGACTTTTCAAATGGAAAATCACTTAATAACATCTTTTCTCAAATGTTATCATTGAGAGAAAAAAACATACATGAAATTCATAAACACAAAATTAGAAAAAGTTGACAAAAAAGTCACACAAACGGTGTCAAAACAATGATCTCTATGTAACAGGAATTGTCACTTTTGCATAACATGTACGTACTAATGCACAACATCTAAAGCTGCAGAATTGGAATTTCCATTTTTCAGGCTTTTCAGGCAAGTTGATAAAGATTCAGATCTGTTTGAATATGGAAAAGGCCTTTTTTGAAACGGAAAATCACTGTCCGTAAGTTTCCATCACAGTTTCTCGTTTGTGTGCATTGTTGCTAAAAGACTTGACACGTTGAAGGTGGCTAGTTATCTCCCTGTTTACATTTTGAAGTACCTGACTAAAATATGCATATTGGCAGCTGCTATAAGTTTCTGATGT
Organism: Eucidaris tribuloides; assembly: GCA_001188425.1. Classification (NCBI taxonomy): domain Eukaryota; kingdom Metazoa; phylum Echinodermata; class Echinoidea; order Cidaroida; family Cidaridae; genus Eucidaris; species Eucidaris tribuloides. Next base: position 26,489 of record JZLH01S0047906.1, read on the forward strand.
ACTTCGGTAATTTTAACCGCTTCTCTGTTCACCGTTACTTTTTCTTGCTTTCTTTCAAAGCAATCAAAAAGGGAATGTAGAAGGAGGCAAAGGATACTATGCTGAAACTCAATCGCCCAGTTAATAAAATCAGGCTTTAAATTCTCTTACGGATTGTTTGCTCGGGTAGACGCAGTCGTCATCCAGGGTGCAGTCAGCGGTGCAAATGAGAAAGTCACATCATCGATGGCTGGTGTCGTGCAATCCATGGACAGTGCCTTTGAAATCAATGAATTTAGAAAAAGTAATTTGATTAACTAAGGAATGAGGTGTTGTGTGGTGGTCACATTATTCTCATAAAATAAATTGCATGTCCAGCGTTATGTAAGATGTGATTTCAGCATTCAAGGAAAGAACAATAGCTATTGAGCAGCATGCTGTAAAATACTGTTTTTTCACAAGAAGGTGCTATGTACTGTAGAGTATGCATGGATAGCCCGCCTTTGTAGGCTGCGACAAAGTGTTAGAGTTGTTGTGAGTTGTGTGAGAAGGTGTTAATAGACTGAATATAATACCAGACCTTTCATATTAATAGTTAGTCATCAGTAGTAGAGTAGTAGCAGCAGTAGTTGTAGAAATAGTAGTAGCTAGTAGTGTAGAAGTAGAGCACAATTCTACTACTTTACTCTACACTACTACTACTACTACTGCACTACACTATGTAGTAGTAGATGTAGGTAGTAGTAGAAGTGCACAACAAGTTCTCTATACTACTTACTTACATATCTACTACTACTACTACTACTAGTAGTAGTAGTATAGTAAGTAGTAGTAGTAGTAGTAAGTAGTAGTCATACTAGAGTAGTTGAATACGTAGTAATTTAGTAGGGGTTACGATATTAGATGAGGGGAAGAGGGGGGTAATGGCGCAATTCCGTGATTAGTTACGTACACTTTATGACAAACTTTTGCTCAACATTTTGGCTCTTTACATGAAATGCTCATTATATAATTTGTCTGTTTGGATCATGTCAAATTCTACTAGACTGTCACTACTTCACAACATCAAGCAAAATTCATTGAGACATGTTTCATGGTTATTATACAAAGAACTGTTTAATCATGGTTAGGTTTACGTTTACTAAAGAGACATAGAAAAAAATGACAAGTCTTGTCCTCAAAGTTTTCCTCAACCTGTTTCAACTGACACAAATTGTGGTATTATGCTATTTCTTGACATCTTTGCTAAGTCATTTGATATATAATCTTATGATAAAAATCTTTTCATTTTAACTTACAAAGCAAAAACATGGTTAGTTTACTTACGTGTTAGTACGTTACATTTGTTTCCATCCACACAAATTCTCGTTTTTCATGTCTTTTCAGATTTAGTATGCATTATGTGGGCTTTATATACTTTCAACACAATGCAGAGAGTCTATTGGCATGGAAAAACTGTCCAGAATAAATGATAGATTTTTCATAAAACGTGAGAATTTTGCACACTGTCCACATGTGGTATTATCATGTTATGGTTCTGATTCTCCTAGAGGCGTGCTGTTGAGATGTAAAATTTAGAGATATGTGTCCCGATATGTTCTTCTATGGATTATATCCATTCAAACCATTAAAATTTAATAATTTGTCCAGATAGAGCTAATTTATAAATTCTGTGATTTGAAATGCAGTATTCCGGAATGTCCTCTAGTAGTTAGTTGGTATTGGCTTATAAGAATTTGTTGCATTGCTCGCCTTATCCGTCCAACTTTCTTTGGCTTCTGGCATGGTATCGTTGATGTTTTTGACGATATTTCATGAGCAACAATTGTGGCGTATTTACATCGATACCCGCCTTGATTTGAGCTACGTCACAGGTCAGATCTGCCAATTAGCCGATGTAGATTGATGCAGGTCGAATGGTCGTCGCGCCCGGTGTGAACGGAAATATGAATCCGGATTGGTCCAGATCGATTTGGATTGAACCCACATTGACCCACGTCTTGGCTACTGTGAACACGCCCTTAGTCTCCCTCCACCTTGGTGGACTTGACGAAACACCCCATCCTTTGTTATTACAGAACAAGTGTCCCCCTACTCACCCTGCTTCATCTGCCACTTCCTGCATAAGGGTATCGACACTGGCCTGGGGCGTGGTTAGTGTTGTTGTGGCACTCATGCTGCTCTCCATGTACGACGACTGGACGTCCATGTCTTCAAACTGCTTCTCAAACTTGTCCATGATCTGAGTAATCTATTTTTTTGACAAAAGTCAAAGGATGAGGAGAAAAACAACATCTTTAATCTTATATATAAGAGCAAAATAAGAATAAAAGACAGAAAAGCAGGAGGAGGAGAAGAAGAAAAAGAACAATAAAGAACTAGACTTTAATTCGTCACTGAGACGAATTGGTGATCCGCGTAACCGCTCCGATCATTAAATCTAAAGAAAATGTGACAAGCGATCTAAGTCAAGCTTTATTGGCTGATAAAACATGTATCTTATCACGTTAAAATTCTCTCTGAAGCATTAATGCAAAATTCGATGTGCGCGCACGCACTCGTCGCAACGCGCGGACGGTTATGATTAGCTTCAGTAATGACCTTTGACCTAAAGTTACTGTGTACCAAGTATGGTTATCTTACTCGACTCCATTCAGGAGATATGCGTAAAATACAATTTTTCTTCAAGACGTCATAGCTGACGTCACAACACTTTGGCAGAGAAAGAGATGACTGAAATGCTATCTACGCATCATAGTCTACCAGAGTAAGCAATAAAAAGTAGGGGTCACCGTTAATTCTAGAGAGTTATAAGTGATTTAAAAGTGCCGCCATTCACTACGCGCGCATGCGCGCGCATTTACGTTTTTCGGGCGTGTAGCCGATATTTTGGGTTCTGGTGGACGGGAAAAGGTTCTAAATGACGTAGAATTCAGTTTGACATCCAAAATCATCAAAAAAATATGTTATTCCGCAGAGACAGGGGTGCGCGCGAAAAAACGCGCGCGCACCAAAATGCTCCAAATGACCTGAAACATATAGTACTGTTAATAAGAAGTCATTTGGAGCATTTTGAAACTTTGACGCGCCCGTACACTCCCGTGGAGACGCGCGCGCACGTGGTATGAACCAAAAGTTGACCCTTGACCTCAACTTGACCTCTGCCAAAGATCATTGTTTTATTCGACTGCCGGCTCGAGATATCGCAAATGTAGGTTAAGTCTAGCTTATTTATAAATGACGTCATAAATGACGTCATAGATGCTCTATCTCATTTACCGGGTTACCATGCCTAGGTATTAATATGAGACATAACTATGTTAAGTTACAAGATTATTGACACTATCGTTCATGAGTTATCGTCGGAACAAAAAGTGACCAGAAAGAAACATAAACTAGATGTGAATTCGTCACTAAGACGAATTGGTGATCCGCGTAAACGCTCCGTTCATTTAATCTAAAAAAAAATGTGGCGAACAATCTATATCAAGTATGATTGCTTGCTGAAAAATGTCCCTCATCACCTTACATTCTCCATCAAACATTAATTCAAAATTCTACGTGCGCGTACGCGTTCGTCTCGACGCGTGAACGGTTATGATTAGGACCAGTGATGACCTTTGACCTGAAGTTACTTTGAACCAACTTTGATTATCTTACTCTTCTCTTGTCATGAGATATGCACGGAATACGATTGGATTTGTGACGTCGCAGATGACGTCACAAATATTCTGCATGTAAAGTAATGTCTGAACTGTTATCTACGGATCATAGGCTATCAGAATGAGCAATACAACGTTGCGGGTCATCATTTATTCTCGAGAAAAATGACTAATTTACGACTTAATACTTAAACGTACGTGTACGCGTTCGTCATCACGCCCGCACGCATGTGATAAGCACGCATGATGACCTTTGACCTAAAGTTACTGTGTACCAGGTTTACATTCCTATAGTATTTGCTCTGCTTGCCATACATAAACAAATCAAAAAATAACAAAACTCATTGGCCATTTTAGCCAAATAACACTGCTCGGCCAATAAATTGTGTTGCTATCCATTTTATTACTGAGTGAGTAGAATCAATAATTAAATCATTTCATCAGGACTTTATGTGTTTGATTCAAGGAGCAATGCCCCGCTTTCACATCTCTCCCCGCATGCTTTATCAGATGAAATGATTTGCATTCATGTTGTCACTTGCAAATTTATCCTAGGAGCATACTATAATTGACATCAATGTGGACCATTTCATACTGAATCATTATCGGCTTATGCCCCTACACAAGAATCGCCCCTACAGATCAAAATTGCGGGCATCTGCCGCCTCTGTCGTTAGCGAATGACTTAATCATGTCAGGTCTGTCAGTTTGCCTTCTTCAACATCTTTCTGAGATCCGCTAACCTCTGCCCCCCGATATGTTTTCATCCTGCCTCCGCTACGCCAGCCTTGTTAGCACTCCCGCATACTGGCCTGATATTGGCCTGATGCCCTTAGTACACTAGCTTCCATGCTGACTCCATACTTGCAAAAAAACAAATCAAAAATCAATACTTTTATTCTACTGGCTATCAACGTTTGGACCATTTGGCTACTAAGGTAGTTCATGTAGCCCTCCAAACTGAAATAAAATAATACTTTTATTAACCGACTATCAACATAGTTTGACCTAAATAAAACAATATTTTCAAGCCCATTCTTTAACTCTTTACACTGCGGGTATTCGCAATCCATGCCCCACTCCCTTGCTATGCTGTGCCGCTCCGCATTCGACATTTCACGCTCAAAGGTAGCAATAGCAAACGATTGTATTCACCCCATTACACTGATTTTCCAACCCTAGCTGCTAATCTCTTATGTATTGATTTACATTCCCTCAAGTACCCTGCGCCTTGTGCTATTATACGCTTAGATTCCTTAAGGCAAACCTAGGAAAAATCGCATAATGCTAATTAAGCATCTGTGATACAAATAGCACAAAGCGAAATTATAGCACACAAGTTCACTATTGAAAAGATACTTAAAAGCGTCAATTTTCAATCAGATGCCACTATTCACTGATAATCTCTTCATTTCACTTCTTATTTTGGTGACTCAGTACTACTTTCACTTTAACATTAATAAAGCTCGGGTTTTCCTTTGTATAGTCTGTCGGCGGGTTTTTAACCTCTCTTGTATTATTGGAATGCGAGTTGGTATATTTTCAAGCCCAGAAAATCTCTAGCACTACATGTATGCTGCGGTTACAATTAGCCTCTACTTTAACAATTATTCAGCATGTATAATTTCCACACCGCTATATGCAGTTAGCTATGGTCTGCTAAAATAATACTTCAACTTTGCCCTGCACTAGGACATTTTTTCCTCGAAATACGCTTGCTTCGCTGCCCTAAACGTTATTGACCAGTTTGAGTCAATTGCTTATTTCCTTTCAGATACTTGCCAGGCGCTCGTTGTAAATAAAATCTCGCCACGCGCACGGACCGATGTTCAGCCGCGGATCCGCCGCCCTACAAAGAGTTCAATAAACTGCTCCTTGCTTTGATGATCAAAATCACATTCCTTGTACAGCCTGTACTGCTTGTTTTAAAGCCTTTTTTAATAACACTTTCTCTTCATAATGGTTCTATATTACCCATTCCTCTCTCATTCACACATGCCAGGCATTAAGCAATTACTATAACTCTATTGTTTATCAATGCTTTTGACTGAACGTTCTGTCATTGATTTTCTTGCGGTATGTAGAAGCGTTTGTTTCTGAGCGATGCCAACATATTGTGTCGTTTCTGTCAATATATAGCGTGCGTCCCCAGGGGGGTTAAAAGGCGATGCCTGCGACAATTGCCCCGTAGAATTATATGCCGCTCAAATATGAAATGATGTTGAAAATAGGCACTAATATCCGATGCCGATGGTATATTCAAGTGTTGAGCCAAAGCATTTGTATTGAATTGTGTACTGTGCAAAGTGAAACAAGCTTTCATTCCAATCGTAGGTGAATTAAATTTTTATTGATATAGATTAATATACACTCAGATAATCCATCGCATATTATTTGACATAGTATGCTCAGCATTTTTATTTGTATTTGTGCATAATCAAAGCAGCAAAATGTATAACAAAATTTCATATTAAAGCAAGCGTTCACACTGTATCACGTGCCGCTTTTAATAAAAGCAGAACAAAGAGGAGAACACATCAATGAAGTTTGAGCGGTAGATCACAAAAATAGCAGCAGCTAGTGCCAAGTTTCAAAGTTTTAAATTGTATCGACGTCTACGATGGCGCCAGCGAGCCTCCCCACATGTCATAGTGCATATATTCCATAAATTTAGCAATTTTTTAATAGGTCCATGACATAAGCCTGAATTTTTTTTTCATAGTGTGCCCCCATGTATGACATAATGTTCTCTGATATATATATGAATAGCACAGCGCTAACATCATTTTCAAGATTTACTTGAAGAAACGGTTACTTTACTAATGGAAACTTAATATCACATGACATTTTATAAAGCCGGCGCCAGCCCCCCTCCTTGTATGGTGGAACTGTCACATAATTTATAAACTTGTAACCAGTAACTGTCTGCCTAACTTTTGAGTGGGCATTTCGCCAAACTTTCATGTCTCTCATTCGATCTGCTTTACCAACTCCAACGGTGATGCCGCGGGTGAACTTGCAAAAAATAAACTCTGTCCCTAAATCTTGGTCTCTTTTTCCAATCCTCATATATAATGAAATTCATTTATAAAGCAACAAATTTGATGGGCCGCGTCCAAGGACTTCTTTATTCGAGAGTGGCACTGTTGTTAGAATCCTTGAACAATACACAGTACTTGATTAGAGTATCAACAGACCCTAAGTGAGGAGTCCTTCCATATCATTGTCTTTTCCTTTAAGTATGCACAAATCATGCAAAATCTACATACCCAGCTAATATTTTGTCCTTTTTATCTTTAATTAGAACTTACAGCATCATCATACCAGCATGATATCACAGATGTCCCTATCAACTACACTTGAACATTTTTACTAATGCATGCAATACGGATCTGTACACACTTTATACATTTATCAAAACTCCCTACTGCTTCCATCACTTTCCAGAGCAGTGAATCTGTAAATTTCCATGACCATTCATACATTTTTACGGGCATATAAAAGTACATCATTGCAATCAGCAATGCTCAGTCAAGGGTCATTCTTCACAATTTCTTGATAAATGATTTTCCCCGACCTCCAGAAATATCCCTTGCATCCATACAGGGGTGCAAAATCCAGGCGGCGGCGGTCGCGGGGTTCATGTCCCCCCCCACGATTTTGAAGGTGGGGGGACACAATATCAAATGTCCCCCCACGATTGCCATGTGCATGCCAAAAACTGTGTTTGGCCTGCAATTTGATGGTAACGAAGAATTATGGCTGGCCAATATGGCTTTTGGACGGCGCCCCCCCCGCGTTGCTGCCTGACTTTTACTTATTGAGTCTTGCCGCATCTCTGGAGACCATTTTCGCGAAAATGATGTTTTATACATGCATGTCAGCCCAAATTTGCTTTCAAAGACTGATTTTTTGTGATACAAAATCAATCTGCTTTTAACAAGAAATTCATAAATGTTGATTTATTTTTACTTTTGCTGATTGAAATGGATTAGTTATTATTGCTGTGTTATGATTGCAAAAGAAGTCCCGACAGAATTCATTGAAAAAAAATTAAAAAACAAAAGGTTGAAAAACAAAGAAAATACATTAAGCAAATTCTACAAAAATCAATAAAATACATTAAATTAATTCTGATTCGGGCAAAATGTTTTGTTAGATAATTGTTGAGTAATGTTAAAATGATTATTTTCACCAAAAATTGCATTCTACTAGCATTACATGTATTAAGTGAGATATAGTGCGAAACATAATTTCATACACTTATCTTGCATAATTAATTACTTTACAAAAAAACAACAATTTTTTAAGATTTTACCGTACGGTCTTGTATGTTTACATCTGGCTCTATGCGCCATGCAAATTTTTGCGGCCGATTCACGCGATCTTGCGGCTGAGATTTGAAAGGGGGGGGGTGTGGAACCTGGGTGAAATAGCCAGCTTTAAAATAGGTTACAATTCAAGTGCTAAATTGATTCTAATAGGTCAACTTGATAACCACATTATAAGCCCATGAGGCAAGTCAATTTTTCCAACTCTCCCCTCCCCCACTGTCACCCCCAAAAGCAACAAAATGTATCTACCATCCAAGTTTGGCCTACAAAATGGGTTTGAACTTCAAAGATATCAACCTCAGTTAGTAACTTGGGAGTAAGTTTTATATTTTACCTAATCAACCTCTGACCTACAAAAAATAACCTTGATCCAATTAAACATTTGACGTCCCTATAGGTATCTACCACCCAGTTTGGTTACAAAATGGGCGGCAAATGGTCACAGGATCATATCAAACTTCATAAACATTGCGCCGACAGACAGTGCTAAAGCATCACCCTAGTTCTCGCTTGACATTGGTGCTGACAAACAAGGATTTGTAGGCAAAAGGTTTCTCGCCAGTTTTCACGTACATAAATTGGCATAAAAAAACTAAATTGGCTTGAAAGCGTCAGGTTGCTGGTGAACCTTTGCCGTTTTGAGACCTTTAGCTCACTTAATGAGACATTACACACTCAAGTTTTTGCGTCACAAGTAGGGCAGATGGTGGGCCAAAATTATGGGCATAAAGAGGAACTAATGCTCAAAAAAATTAACATTGGGCCCAAGGTTAGTTTGACCTCTCGCTGGTAGATTTTAGACCTAGTGGAAGTTGTGCGTCCTTTCACACACTTCAAATCGTGAAAGAATGTATTGATCAATTTCATCCAATTTGCATTGAAATTGGAAGCATGTTAGCACAGAGTTATTCAATATTTGGTAGCATAAATGAATGGCAGACTGACAACCCCCAAAGTGGCATCTCTTAGCGGCCGTGTTCACAGATAGAGCTAGTTTGCCCCACGTCCCGGATTGACCCGGTCGCTCGCGGATTGACATCAGGGTTGTGAACAGAAAAATAGGCTGTCTAAAAAACAATCCAGATGGAATCATTTACTCCTGGAAAACGCAGGTTCGATCGGCATCACTGTATCGAACCCCTAGTGTGAACGAGAATTACCTTTTCGATCCGGATTGATCAGATTACCGTAAGTTGTACCACTGGCGCTACGTATTTTAGACACTGAATACTATCAAAAAAATCAGCACCGCTTAAGAGTAGTGACATCATCAAAGTGGTATTGGCCTTATAAGAATTTGTTGCATTGCTCGCTTATCCGTCCAACTTTCTTTGGCTTCTGGATGGTATTCGTTGATGTTTTGACCGATTTTCCATGAGCAACATTTGGCGTTTAGTACTTCAACATTCTCATCCCGATACCGCCTTGATTTGAGCTACTGTCACAGGGTCAGATCTGCAATTAGCGATGTTAGATTGATGCAGCCCCTGTCGAAATGGTCGTCTGCGCCCGGTGTGAACCGGAAATAATGACCGATGTCCATCGATGGATTGAACCACATTGACCACGTCTTGGCTACTGTGAACACGCCCTTAGTCTCCCTCACTTGGTGAACTTGACGACACCCCATCTTTGTTGATTCAGACAAGTGTCCCTACTCACCTGTATCATCTGCCACTTCCTGCATAAGGGTATCGGACACTGGCCTGCGGGCGTGCGTTAGTGGTTGTTGTGGCACTTCATGCTGCCTTCCTGTAGCACGAACTGGACGTCCATGTCTTCAAACTGCTTCTCAACTTTCGCTCATGTCTAGTATCTATTTTTTGACAAAAGTCAAAGGATGAGGAGAAAAACAACATCTATTTACTTTATTATAAGAGCAAAATAATGAATAAAAGATAAAAAGGAGTGTAGGAGCAGAGAAAGAAAGAACAATAAAGAAATAATACTTGTATGAATAATAATTACTTGTAAAATATAACTATTGCCCTACAACTACTACTACCAACATCTCTACTGGGCAATTCCGGGAATATACTGGAACAAAATCACAAATTATATAAATTGCCTATCTGAATTAATATTAAATTTTAATGCACGTTTAGATGATGGCGTAATGAATCATGAAGAAACAATGGGGGACATCATTTTCCACTCTATTTTACATCTTTCAACAGCCCCTCGTAGGAGAATAGACCATACATGAAATAACCACATGTGGACGATACGTCGTGACTAAATTCTCAGTTTTATGAAAAACTATTCATTATATTTCCTGCCAGTTTTTTCCATGCATAGCCTCTTCTCATGTGTTGGAAGTATTAAAGGCCCCCACATATGCATCTAAATCTGAAAAAGACTATGAATAAACGGAATTTGTGATGGATGGACAAAATGCTACTAAACTAACCGTACGCTAACTAACCATGTTTTTGCTGTTGTAGTTAAAAATGAAAGATTTTTATCAATAAGTTATATTATCAATATGACTTAGCAAGATTTGTCAGAAATAGCGATGAATACCACAATTTGCTGTCAGTTGAAAATCAGTTGAGCGAAACTTTGAGGACAAAGGACTTGTCATTTTTTTCTATGTCCTTCTTTTACGTTACCGTAACTAACATGGTATTTAAAGTTCTTGTAATACCCACTGAAACATTGTCTCATGTATTTTGCTTGTGTTGTGAAGTAGTGTGCCAGTCTAGGAATTGACAGTTACCAAAACAGACAATTATATGAAAGCATTGTTCATGTAAGAGCCAAATGTTGAGCAAAGTTTGTCATAAAGGTGTAACGTAATATCACGGAATCTGCCCTATAATATTACTACTAATACTAGTATTCTACTACTAGTAGACTACTACTACCTACTTACTACTACTACTACTACTGACTACTACTACTAGTAGTAGTAGTAGTAGTAGTTAGTAGTAGTAGTAGTAGTAGAACTTGTGCTGCCCCTACTCTACTACTACTACTACTACTACTACTAGTAGTAGTGTAGTAGGCTGTAGTAGA
>JZLH01S0047925.1:2657-13122 GCA_001188425.1 Eucidaris tribuloides
TGTGTGTGTGTGTGTGTGTGTGTGTGTGTGTGTGTGTGTGTGTGTGTGTGTGTGTGTGTGTGTGTGTGTGTGTGTATGTGTGGGTGGGTGTAATAAATATTATAATAATCCACATTGCAATGTTGAATTCTTAGTATATATTTATTTGTATGAAAGCTATATATGTATATACTAATTATTCTACCAGTGAAAGTCTACATTTATATATGAATTTTAAAAAAATATGCGTGGGCAATTAATTTATTTATCTGTATTTATATATGTATTCTGACCAAGTGGTTTGAGGGGTATGGAGGTGGGAGTTACACTGATTGTGTTTTCACATTTCTTGTTTTTTGACTTAATTTATATCTTTATTCTATATATGTCATTATAATTTATAAATCTCTGTTGTTATTATTTCTATTTGAATACCTGGACCCCCTCGGCAGAACAGGCATGGCTGAGTAGGGTCATCCAGCCGTTTAGTGCTATCAGATTTATTGCGTATTGTCATGATTGTTATGTTTTTTATACGGAAATAAGTAAATACAAATACAAAATATAGTCATTTTCCTCCCTCCGTGCACGCATGTATTCATCATATAAGTGATATAAGCTATCAATCCTTTTCCTGTCACAAGTATCAAGCAGACAGTTCATCAGATCTCAGAGTCACACAGTACTCAGTGTGATAGTCTAGTCCTCCCCCCCACCGAACCCCCCCCACCCCACACACACACAAAACAGCGTCCATCAGTGGACAAACATTAAATGTGTGACACACATATATTTTGAGTCATGTTTTCCAAATTTCTGTAAGATGGATTGTAATCATTTGAGCCTAATAATTATATTGGCATACCATACGAAAAGCAAAGTGGGACCCCACCAATAGTCCAGTCAATCTAGCGTAAAAAAGGGGTCAACCCACCACTAATTGCAACAGAATTGTTTTAACTGTCATGACTATCAGTGAGGTCTCCTAATCACCATACTAAAAGTCTCCAAAAATCCAAGCATGGGAAAGTGTTCTAATTTGCATAATATGCAAATTAACTTTCACTGCACAATAATTTCTCATTCTCATCAAAGTTTGCAGCCAAAATGTCTCATTGAAATAAATATATTGCCAAAATAGATGTATTTACCATCGGTGAACATGATAGGCACATTTCCAAATGAAAAACTGTAACTTAATTAGCATAATATGCAAATTAGTATCAATCCTGAACAAAAATCCATATTTTATTTACATTTAATTATGCATTTAGCCACAGAATTCAAATAAGAAATATCTAAGTCATGTTTACAATGTTAACAAACACAATGGACACATTTTCAGAGTAATATTCTGAAAATATTTCGTGAAATATGCAAATTAGCTTCCATCATATACCTCCATCATCTCAATACTAAATGGAAACATTTACATTAGACTGGATGGATAGGTGCCTAATTGGGAACTTTTACATGCAACAGTGATCATGTGAATAGCACAAGAAGATTCCAACCTGGATTATTGGAAGAGGAGTTCAACAAGACTGCCAACTTTCTATCATTCTTCCAGCATTATCTCAGGACGCCTTTTATTTGGGCATATGACAGATTGAATCACTGTGGAAGGTAGAACAGTCAGTTCTGTTCGGGTTGCTGATGATAAGACCATTTTAAGAGATAGCAAAGAGGGATCCAACAGCTAATGGCCTCACTAGTTACAGTGGGGGAAAACATTGGAATGAAGATAAATATCGATAAAACAAAAGTAATGCAGGTAACACAATCCGAGAGAGATGGGTTGAACTTCAAAATTATCGGAAAAGAACTGGAACAGCTTAAGATTTGGAGTATACAACTGTATGGATCTGAAACATCAGGAAAGCAGAAGAAAGGATGCTTGTGAGCATGGAAATGTGGATATGAAAAAGAATGGAAAGAATACGTTTGAAAGATAAGACTATTAAGAAGAGAGAATGAACAAAGGAACTTGCGGGAGATCATCGGAAGACGGAAGAAAAAACTGTCTGAGACACATTCTCAGAGGACACAACATACTAAGAGATGTATAGAGGGAAAAATAAAAGGGTGAGAGGTAGACCGATAACTGGGATGGTGTCTGATCTGAAGGGCGATTTGAAGTATTGGCTAGTGAATAGGACGGCAGATTATATACAGGGGGTTGGCACAAAAATAATACTGACTTTGGTGTGTAGACCTGTTCCATTGGAAAGAAGAAGAAGAAGGAGGTGCATACAGCCTTTGTTTAATTGTGGATTTGATTATACTCGTATGTAGCTCATTAAATATTTGAAAATATGTACAGTATCCAAAAATGTAGTTCCCGTTCGATAAACTTTTAATGTTAGATAGATTTCAATGAAAATTGGTAAGACAGTATATGATATGAAGATATAACCTGAGTTTGATCTTTGAGTATATTGGTCAAAGGTCAATGTCACAGTTCCTTTTAGTATGCACACATAGGTCTACATAGGTCATTTGTGCCCAGCGAGGGGATGCTACGCTTTGCGTCGTCCTTCAATTCATAGGACATGAAGCACGACCAACCGATTTTGTTAATCACCTGCATAAAATATGAAATATAAACTTGATCAAACACTGAAACTAATTTGCACTGTTATGCAAAAAACGACTATTCGTCATGTTCACTGAGTTCAGAAGGACCGGGCTTTGGACTTTTGATTATTTCCACAGGGTATACCTTCATGCAATGTTATAGTGAAACCTGGACTTCTTTAAGCTAATTTGAATATTATGCTAATTAAATTAAAATGATTTATTCAAAAATGTGGTCATCATGGTCCATGTCCATAAGAGCATGTACTAACAATCATTTTTTTTAAATCTTCCATTTAGCTGTAAGATTTGGTACAGTGATACAGTGATACAGTGATACAGTGATTTTATTTCTTGAACGGCCCCTTCAGGGGCATGGAAGAAATACAATTGAGTAACAACAAACTTTAGTACAACAAATATAGATATACATAACAAAAAAAAATATATAAGAATAATGAGCTCTTACAGCAAACAAGTAAAGGCAAGAAAATATATGGACTAATAACATGGCATAAAAAAAAGTCTAAACTATGTACACTAATTTACAAAAACAAATAAACAATATATCAACGTGTAGTGCATTGAAATGGAAAGACAAAACAGTTACTTGAACTTCGACATGATGACTTTGCAAAATTTGGAAAGATTCTTTAGGTGCTTAATAGATTTAACGTTGAATAGCTGATTAAACGTAATGACATTAGGCCGACGGTAATAATAATTCTTAACATACTTCTTACGCTCATCAATGAAAAACGGACATACCAAAACATAATGAAATTCATCACCCTGAACTTCAAGGTTACACAACGAACACATTTCAAGAGGTTGATCAGGTAAATAACGACATTTAGCGACTGGCAGATTATGATTACCACATCGAAATTTACATAAAGATATTCTATCTCCTACCTCTAATTTTAACAAATATTTTTCTAAACCAACTTCTTGTTTGAAAATTCTATAGTTAAAACACAAACGATTCCTATTAACTTCCTCATTCCAGTTTTGACACTCTATATCATGTAATCTACGGTCCACAGATAGCTTAACCCAATTCAGATTAAAAAGATTGCCTTCATCCCACAAGTTTGACATTCCACAATTGTCTAAGATACTTTTGATTTTTAAGATCCATCTGGAATGAAAATCACAATTTTTATGAAGTTTTCGTAACAAACTGTAGACGGTGTGAGAGAGTTTAGATTTGTAGCCTGGTCTAATCCTTGCCCAAAAATTAACCATACGCATCTCCACCTTACTTGCGAGGGCAAACTTACCAAGTTCGCCATACACCATGCATTTGGCAGTGCCACGATTTAATTTAAGCAAGCTTTTCAGAAATTTCCTATAAAATAACTCAATACAATCTAGCCTCTGGAAACCCCACACTTCACTACCATACAATAAAATCGGAACAACAAGCTGTTCAAAAAGCTCACCCTGAATATCCACAGGTAAGCACAATTTCTTTGCTTTGCAAATTATAGCAAACATAGCTCTCCTCGCTTGATTTACCTGTTTATTGATAGCTTTATTAAAGGAACCATTATAATTGAAAGTAGTTCCGAGGTATATATAATCATCAACAACATTGAGCGTACTATCACCAAAAGTAAATTCGGGGTATCTACGCACTTTTCCACGAGAAAAAATGACAATCTTTGTTTTAGTTGTGCTAACAGACAATTTCCAAAGCTCACAATACTGGTGTACAGCTTATAAAGCAGTTTGCAGTTCATCAGCAGACTCAGCCATAACAATCGTATCATCCGCATAAAGTAACACATAAAGACGTAAAAATTCTTCAATGTCGTCATTACTGAGATTTTTCCTAATCTCTGAAGCACACATATCGAGACCCTTATAACACCTACTAACAAAATATTCGAAATCATTCAAATACATTGCAAACAGTAAAGGAGACAAATTTTCTCCCTGCCTATCTCTTATATTACAAGCAAAAGAATTGGACAAGTTGTAACCAAGCTTTATACAAGATTTTGCATTTAGATACATATTATAAACAACCCTAATGATGTTACCGTTAATACCATTAGAAATGAGGGATGACCTATCAATTAAATCAAAAGCTTTCCGATACTCTATAAGCGCACAATAAATTCTCTTACCACGATGTAAATATAAATCAATTAAACCGTGTAAAGTGAAAATATGATCCATTGTGCTATAACTTCCTTTAAATCCAGCTTGTTCTTCACCAATACAATATCCTCAGCACAATTCAAAAATTCAGTAAGTCTTAGTATTAATGCAAGAAGTAATAATTTTCCTAAACAACTTAAGAGTGTAATACCCTATAATTGTCTGGCGTCAATTGAGCTTTGTTTTATACAGGCTTAATCATACCAATACACCATAACGAAGGAACCAACCCAGATGAAAAGTAATATTAAAAGTTTCCACTAAATAAGATATCATATACATGCTGACAGTTTTTCAAGTATTCATTAAAAATGTTTCTATGCCACAGCGCTTATTATTCCGCAAATTCCCGCACAAATTTACAACTTCTTCTTTAGTAAACTCCTTATGATAAACTCATGTCGAATGATTTAAAGTCGTTGATCAAACTCAACTTCAGCTTCAGCTATTAGTTCTCCAGGCTTGGTACTTAATTTCTCAAAATGCCTCAAAAACGCCTCAGAGAAACATTTCCAGATTTATCAACAGAGTTAGTAGCTTTATTCAAAAAATTCCAGTACTCCTTGGGTCTACATGCTTTTGCAAATTACGCGCCATACTAAATGCAAATCCTTGTAATAATTCTATAACACGTCCTCAAAAATCCTTTATACTCTTTGGCTTTACTCTTCAAGCCTCGTTTTGAGCTTCAACGTATTCATCTTTTTCA
This sequence comes from Eucidaris tribuloides, assembly GCA_001188425.1. NCBI lineage: Eukaryota > Metazoa > Echinodermata > Echinoidea > Cidaroida > Cidaridae > Eucidaris > Eucidaris tribuloides. The sequence continues at coordinate 8,092 of JZLH01S0047925.1, forward strand.
ATCTCGTTGTGTTAAGATATTCCTTCCTCCTCATTACAAGCACGACTTATTGAACAAGGTTGCTCGTTTCAGTAGACGAGTAATCTGTAGAATTACGAGGTTTTGAAACACGTACATCTTACACAATCCAAGAGATCTGGCAGTATCAATATATAAACTGTTAATTTCAATCACAATCAGTCCACAATTGCGCTGACTAACAGCAGTAATTATCTAAATTATTCAGCCTTTCCTCAATACTCCACAAAAATACTTAACATTAAAGCATTTTATACTCATCTCAATGTCATCTGTTCCCAGAGATTTAAGAGGAAGCAAATAACATCTGATCAAGATCCATCTAACATTCGCACTTAGACATATTGACATAGAGGCAAGCCGTTTAGCCTGTAGTTACTTGTCAACACAATCTGAACAGAAATGGACTATGGAAAACTAAATTCTGTACAGGAAGGTAATTTACAATATTAATTGCAAATTAGATTACTTTTCCCATTCTAGGATTTTTGAGACTTTCCTATAACCTATTTCGATAGTATTATCTTCATATCAATTCATTTAAAATCTGTACAACAAATCTTATGTTATTGAACACAAAACATGTAATATTCGCATTTGAGTATTGAGAGGATGACGAGTAAAAACACAGAATTTCTCGTCAATGAATAAGCTAATTTGCATATGCAAAATATCTCAGATATCACTCGAAAATGTGTCCATTGTGTTTGTTAACATTGTAAACATGACACTAGATATTCTTGTTGAATTCTGTGGCAAATGCATAATTAAATGTAAAAAAATAGATTTTTGTTCATTATGATACTAATTTGCATATTATGCCAATTAATTACAGTGTTTATTTCGGAAATGTGCTTATCATGTTCACTGATGAAAACATCTATTTGAGCAATCTAAATCTCTTTCTATGAGACATTTTGCTGCAAACTTTGATGAAAATAGAAATTCTTGTAAAGTGAAAGCTAATTTGCATATATGCAAATAGAACATTCTTTGCCCATACTTGATTTTGGAGACTTTTAGTAGGTGATTAGGAGACCTTACGAGAGTTCTATGACAGTTAAAACAATTCTGTTGCAATTAGTGGTGGTAAATCTATTTTTGACTGGAGCTACAAATCTACCACGACTATACCTCACAGCTAACAAAACGAGAACCACTCTGCTAATCGTCCATTTATCCTACAACACACACACACATTCAACACACACACACAGCACACACACATCACCACACACACACACACACACACACCGCCAACACACACATCACACAACACACCCACACACATTACAATTCACTCTCAGTTTGACATACTGTGACATTATAAATCACAACCCGCATTACCTACGTGCCTCTGATTGATGAATAGAAGCGCCATTTCATTCTACCCATGAAGAGAAATCAAGTGTTGCTGAATCGTTCGTCTGCAAATTTAACCCGTCAACGTGTCAACCCCTGTTGTCGACGTGCGGTCGCATCAAAAAGGTTGTCCAATTTCCTCTTATTTCGCCGTATAGAGTAAACCTTTAAACTAAACACGAAATGATTTACCAACAAAGGACACTGCCATATTATAAGTGATCTATCCCACCCATGGGCTGTGACGCATAGTCGTATTAATCAATTAACTCTTAAAACCACCAATAATCCTTTCACCTAAGTTATCTCATTTAGTTGTTAACCGACATTGAATTACGCGGTGTGTCTGCTTTACTGCATTGGAATCATGGCAGTTAACAGTCTCGACTTCCAAAAAATACCTATCACTAAAGACGAAAACACATACTATCATATGAAAACTTTACCCTTTAAATTTAGAATAAATTCGGAAATATACTGTGCACGCAATCCACTCATAGCAGTTGACTCATAGCGGGAAAAAAGTTTTTAGACTATCCGCAGAGGTAGAAAATTGTTTGAATTGGCCTTTAGGTATGGAATGGAAAGCCATACTGCAACAAATGATGAATACCATACCCCAACAAACTAATGCATCAACATTGAATAAACTTAAATTGCGTTCAACGCGTTCTACTTGGACTATAGTTATTCAGCATAAGGTCATTGTTCTTATCTCGAATGCGTCTCATGCTTTGTTTCTGCCTGAAATTAAGTCTGTGTGCGTATTACTTTGCATATTCTGTGTATTTGCATATCTTTTACAAAAGAAACATATTCCCATTACTCGATCACTCGGCTACACATGTTGAAGTTACTTTTAAACAACATGAATTACATTAAACTGAAATATTGATATAATATTCAAACCCACTCCAAACAAAATGTCACTATCGATGTAACTATATCAATTCAGTACAATCGTTGTAGCAGTTGAGGTTATAATTTCAAAATAACAAATAATATTTTTAAGCACCTAGTATATCGGTAATTACCCGAAATATTATTACAAGATCTCTTATTCATGGAATTTACCTATAAATCACTAAATAAAAAGCTCCAAAGTGTGTATTTGTTTGGGGTTTAGCATCTTGTAGCATCTTAAATACAAATCTATTTGAAAAAAAAACGATAAAATATATTTCTCGACTTATGTATTAATAAGATATTTCTTTGTTTTTACCTGTTTTTCCATGAAATTTGTTGGGATCACTTTTGAAATCAAAACCATAAATCAATCAATTTAATTCAGAAAAGTAATCTGACATTACGAATTGGACTGCATGAAAAACATTTGCAATTAAATACACGATTTCACGTTTTTGAGTTCAATGTTGGTGGCGTATAATGCAAGTATGAAAAGTGGTACTTTGGCACGGCTGTGAAGCTCCACAATTAGTCTCAAAAGATGCGCATTAAAAAAAGGTACAAAAAACAACTGCGACTGCTTCATGTGCGTGCGCCCAAACGCTCTACGCACCCTCGACACCACCTCCTGCTCTCCTCCTCGCCTTTTAGAGATAATGCACTGAAGCCGATCTTATTTTTTAAAGACTAAGAACAAAACTCATCAAGTAGGAACCTCTTTATGGCATATAATCAGAGATACTACGTCAATTAGCTACGATGTCAATTGTCACATAAACACATTCTGCTCGAAATTCACAACCGCTCAACAATTGCTCTCCACAGTGTAGAATAATATGTAATTTAACGATTTCAGGCTAGTAATTTCATCGCATCAGTCCTTAAACTTCTTTCGCGGCAACATTCAACTAACCTCTTCATGCCCCCAGATCGCCACAGTATTACGGCTTGGATGATATAAAATATAAACACATTTATCATGTCATTAATCACAGTTACATGAAACATAACATCACTGAACATCATGCTGAAGAAAACTTGTCAATTTTTTAAACATCATACCAATTCATTCAGATAAACGATTTCAATATCCTCGGGGGGGGGCAGTGTCATTACAAAGTGTACACCATGCGCGTTATGACTTTCAATAGACTCCTAAACACGTAATGAAAGTCCTCCTCAGCACTACCCTAAACAAGATTCCAAGCTCAAAAGATATCCCTTTTGAAGTAAGAGCCTCTGTTAAAAGTAATAACCTTTCCCTCCGATTTTGCTGATTTTGATACCTCTTTTCCGATTATGAAGCAGCAGACATCGTGTCATGACCCGCATCGTGCAAAAAACTAAACGACGGACAGACGAGCGGCAGCCAGGGAGAGCGCCAGCCCTGTTTTCTACACGCAGTTTTTCGCCACACGCGCAATGGTGTCATGTGTAATGGTACTGTAGCCCCCACCGGATTCATAGTAATTCATAAAATTTAGATCCTGAATCTACCGTTGAAGCGCTGGGGCGCCAACCTCCATCTTCACGTAGATAGATTGAATAGTGTGCAGGGTTGGAGCTTTTTAGCCCATTAAAACCCAACGTGATAACTTCCTTTTGAATGTGAGAAGCAGTGGCGACTGGATGCTTCGTCTGGATCTTTTTCCAAACGTCGACCAACCTCGTTGCTAAAAAACATGTTCGTCATCTATCTGCAGCGTGATTTGGCAAACTTCTGGAGTGAACCTCTTGTCGTCCTATGATATGTCGCTTTTCTGGAAAATATTATCTGAATTAAATGTTGTCTGATTTGTGTGACTTGCGTATGGTTGGACATGGATCTCTCCTTTTCCTTCTGTCTTTCCAATGTGTGAGTGTAGTCTTGTTGAGATCTGACGTCATAGTAATCTCTCAGATTAGGATCAGTTTCGCGTCCTTGCCTGCACGTTTTCCAGGACTGGCGGCTCCCTTATCTTTTTCTAGATTGGCCAAGCCTGCATAAGTAATCCAGGTTCGGTCTGACCAACGAGTCATTAGCTCTTCATACGAATCTTACTTCTGTACTCAAAGTTTCCCTTCATTGTTCCAGAACTCTATTAAAAGCTTTCTGTGGCGGCTTCTGCAGGCACTTGGGTTGAAACCTTGAGTGATTTATGTAATCCACACGCCGAATCCTTTCTGTCCTGCTGTTTCTACGAAGGGCATTTCCCATATAGTAACAGCATGATAGTGGAGTATTATAACTCTACGAGTTCTATCCGCATTTGTCGGGTATACTCCGACCGCGACGCCACTCTTTCAGCCCCCACCAGGCCGTGAGATTATATTCTTACATGGTATTAATGTCTTCTTCCGAGTCGGAAGTGCCTATTGTTGGTTCGTTTCGTCCAGGAAGTGGGTTGCTGATGAATAACCGTCCCTATACTGTAATCTACGTCAGTTCATATACATTAGAGCAGACTGGCCCAACTGAAAACAACTTGTACAACAGAGCCTGAAACGTTTCCCACTCTCACTCTTCCTGACCAAAATCTTCCATTTTTTTTTTTTTTTTTTTTTTTTTTTTCTTTTTTTTTTTTTTTTTTTTTGTTTTCTCCGGTGACCAGGCCGAATCCATGCTGATTACCTTTCCAGCATCTCTTATCTGAATGGCCCCTTAATTCTTGTGCAATGATCTTGTATCGTAATGGGACCTATCGAAGGAGTACGGTTACGTAAAAGCTTCGGATTAATGCGATCCAGACACCAATCACTTGGAAT
>JZLH01S0047957.1:9680-22357 GCA_001188425.1 Eucidaris tribuloides
TATGAGTTTGCTGTATATCGTATCAAAACAATCCGCAGGCTTCGTGTGCGGAAACCCACTGTGCGGAAACCTCGGCACTCAGTTGTCGCACTAGCTGAATGTGCAATGCGCATGCTCAAAACAAGCACGGTGAACGCGTCGACCTGAATTTGGGTCGACGGTGAAATGGGGGGTGAACGCGTTCGAAAATCTGGAGGTGGACGTAGGGTGGACGTCGACGCATGCGCAGTGCTTGCAAACGACGTCAACCCTCGACGTTCACTAGGTCGACGTAGAAATCTTAAACTCCCTAATATACTGCCAACATGCATATTGGGGGTACACTCATTATATGGTGCACAGTTCAATACAAACACACTCGGTCTGAATGGACTGCTGTAGTAAACAGTCTGGATTCTGGCCGTCATATGTGTGTGTACAAGTACACACTGCATACTTCGAAATGCTCTGATGCATTTGCCACTAAATAAAACTGTTAGACTTCAAGCAATTGAGCTCACACTGTTTGTGAATTGTAGTTTTTCTGTATTTTTAGTTTTTTTAAAAGGAAATAGTGTCAGTTGTTTACATGTATTTGGCTTGATATCTTGAATGTACCTGTGTCACATGATGAGGCTTATAGTAATTCATTATTGCCCAGTTGTTGATGGTCTTGGAAGAGGATTAAACCTATTTTGCATATCAAAAGTTCACAGATCAGCTATTGATAACAGCTGTTTGTATTGTACTCTATGTCCAGTATCTGTGTGTGTGTGTGTGTGTGTGTGTGTGTGTGTGTGTGTGTGTGTGTGTGTGTGTGTGTGTGTGTGTGTGTGTGTGTGTGTGTGTGTACATGTAGGTATCTTGTATGATACATGTAAACACTAAATAATTTGGAGCTTCATTAGGTGATGACATTGTCTATTTTAAGATGTGATAATATAGTTGTATAAAGGTGAGTCATTTACATTCATGAGTGCAAGCATCCGTTTTCAAATTGCTAAACTTTGACATTGGACTTGCATGATAGTGACTTTAAATGGACAAATAAACACCCCAGAACAAAATTAAAGATTAGACCTGAATCATACACTGTGTACCAAGTTTGCTTGAAATGGTTGCTCATTAAATTTCACTTTTGAAAGCACGTTAAATACAGTTATTCAGCAATTCATTTGTTTGGACCTTATCAGAGACACAAATACACGTACCGTAGCATGAAGAATTATGTAGCTCTCAAAATTTTTAAAACTTGAAACATTGTTAAATTTTGTCTTTAAAGGTAAATGACATGATTGGGGATAGTCCGCAACTCAAGCTGAAACTATTCTAGAATCAAGTAAATTACATGTATACAAGGATTCTGCTGTTAAAATCTTGTAATCAAATGTTGGCTCATTCTAAAATAACTGATGTCAGTATACCTTCTGGCAGCCAAACCTGTTGGCTTGTTATATCTATTGGGGCACGATAGAATTACAATAGGAGTATGTTTATGCTTGATTCTCCTTAAGTAAACAAATTACACACAAATCCTTCCAGCTGGGAGATCTACTCCAGCTGGTAAATAGTTGGTATATATTTTAACTGATTTGGTTCTTGAGGCATTTTCAAGTATTCCCAATCATGGCACTAACCTTTAAGAGATATTTTTGAGAATATCTTGTGCAAAAGGTATGAAAGTGCAAGAAGTAGTCAAGATTCTAATTTCCTAATCTAGTTTGCCAGACCACTCATTCTGGTCCAAAATTCTTGCTAATTTCGCGACCCTGAAGAACATGATATATTGTAAGAAAAAACTACAGCACTCGGCACGGGGGGGGCGGTGGGGGGGGGGCAACCCCGAACCCGTCCCTTCACCCCCCATTTGGATAAATTAGAAAATATGACACATGTGGCATCCTATAATAGTCGCGAACAATGAGCGGCGTGTCACTGAAAGCTATTGTTGCGCGACGAATGACATTCCCCCCAATAAAACCTCCAAAGCAAGTTTGCAATAAATCGGATAAGAAATGTGGCAGATAGAGCCACATACAAGTAATGTTGACCTGGCACCCAGATCGGAACACTGAGGCGGCCGTGTCAGCTGAACACATAATGTGGCCGTATATCTACATGTAGAATAACCATCCATAGACTATACAGCCAAGTTTTGAATAAAATCCTTTGAGTAACAACAAAGCTAATTGCAAAAAAATAAGAATTTTGCCAAATTTAGACCTATCAGGTTGGCACCTTTGACCCTGTAAAAGCAGAACAATTGCGGGGCAGCCACCACCAAAGTCATAGGTGTTCTAGAGTTGACTATGATACAACTTGCCACACCAATATTTGAAAAAAAATCCGTCAAGAAACAAGAAATGCGGCCATTTATCGTGTATAACAAGCATGTTACCCTGAAAAATGTACCTTTTTGTGTACAAGATGGACCACAGCGATGCGGCGGCCACCACAAAAACAATCAGGCCGTCTTCGCTTTACCATAACTTACACCTTCAAACCAAATTTGGAATGATCCGCCAAAAGAACTGCAGCCCAGTAGAGCGCTCACGAAGAAAAATCTCTGCCGCGGCGGATAGCCGGACGCGCGCGCACAAGGCCAAATCCATAGTATCTCCGCAACTCTGTTCGGGGGATACAATTATTGAAACTTTAGCACATATTCCAATACAAGAACCAATATATTTCACTTTTATCTTGTAAATATTTTGCGTACTTTGCTAATCAAACATTACTTAGGTTTTTGCGTTTGCCTCTGTAAATTTTGCTTGCATGAATTGTTGGGATTGGGCACATATTCCAGCTTACACTCCAAAATGCCCTTGCCCGAATCTAAACTTCACTTGCCTAGGGCCATCAGGCGTGGCTAGTTTTGTTACAGCACTGCTATGTGCTATGTCTCTATTCGTTTTTAGAACTAAACTTGTATTATTGTCCAAGAAATGAGATATTGCCATGATTTCATCTGGACTACCCAAATTAGATTCAGGCCAACCCCAGCCCAGCACAGAAAGCATATGGGACTGTTACAATTACATTAATAATTGTAGAAGTGCTACATGATCCACAATTATATGTAGGACCTACATGCCTATTCATCTTGATGAACACAGTAAATTAACTCCTGTATTTGGAGAATAAATGACAAGGCGTTTCACAATAAAGCTGCAAGGTCACTTACTGGTTACATCTTCAATATTTTATTCACAGCTTTACTGAATTTCAATTGGTAATCACCTTATTCATGGAGCTCAGGCCGAAAACAGATTTTTTGTTTACATCTGTCATTCTTTTTTGGTCATTGAACACTATTTTAGGGCAACCTTCAAGAATGAATTACAATTACTGTTTGCCCTGACCAAATTGTGCCAACAACAAAAGAAAAAAAAAATATCTGCGGATTGTATTGAAACAAGCTTGAGTATTGTCACAAAGTCTGTTTTTTTTTGGGGGGGGGGGTCTGTTTTATTGTTTGCTTTTTTTCAGTTGCTTGATTATAGAATTCAAATCAGTGTAAAATAATCTTTCCACATGTACAAGTGACTTCCAAGCTGATCGGAAAACAAATTCCATTTAATCCAATCAAGTGATATACGTAAAATATGGCTTGCATTACCGCAGCAGCGACACTACTCTAAGTTGCTAGCTGCAAACACAATGGATTTGCCTGAGTGAAATCACGCCTGCATTGGTCCAGGCATGTATATTACATGCACATGACCTCACCTTCACCTCGCTATCATACCAGAATGATCACATGACATCATTAGTTTGACACAACGGAGACAGGACATAGTACCCAGCCAGCTACCAAGAAGCTGTTTTATTTACTTACACTCCAGGCCAAACAGTGATCCTACAGTAGGCTACATGTAGCATGGCAAAACACCAGCTTAATTATACATGACAAGATGTACCATGATACAGTGTAACACTGCATTGTTATGTTTGCCGCACATATTGATATGTTTACACATGCATGTTGATTTGATAATAAACCTGCTTTCATAGCCGAGAAAGAGAAAAAATAAATTACTTGCATTATTGAGTGACATATTAAATATTTTCTAGTTGATCGATATAATTTGCTACTGTATTTCTAGTACTGGTTAATTTATCAACATGCAATCAACCACAATTTCAGTCTTTACACACTTGTAACAAAGTAACAGGATAATTTTATTTCATTCGAATACACACTCTGTCAGTTTGTTTTCTGCCAAACTTTGCATGTGTAATCCAAACAATCACAGGACATCAGAACTTGTAACAATTACACCATTGCATATGCCTACAGTCTCTACTAACAAAAATAAAATGTATTAGTTGGCTTCACAGACTTATCTAGTGCTTTAAAGTTTAAAAGTGCTCTCTCATGGTACTTACACTATTGAACATTTTAGTAGTACGTAGTGGAATTTTTTCTGGCTTGCCCTTACATGGCAGTACTCGCGCCCTCAGAATTTAAATGTCACATGAAATCAGTAGACTTACTGGCGGACTGTCTGATGTCCATGGAATGACTTATGTAAATTGTCAGCTCTATTGTTTTCCACAATCAACAACTGGAAGCATCAGTAAATTAATCATGTGCCCTCAGTATTTGTATTGCCACACAACGTCCACATCATGTTCTGCCTATAAAAATTCCAGTTCCATTACAAATATAGAAAAACATGACTTTTTAGATAGGGCCTATAAACTACATGCGTAATGTATTTGCTATGTTCCCTGGAAATCACATGATCTGAGACATTCATTTTTTTTTGAAAATTGACAATCAGGACCCGCTCCTGACAATGACTTTTTTTGCCATGCTTATCTGCCCCTCAAACTAAAAAAAAATCACAAGTCATTTTTCAACAATTTTCAGACTTTTAGATGTTATTTTCTGATGCTCTACCAAAACAACACCATGTAGGCCTACTTCGTGACAGATCTGACAAAAATATATCACAAATTATGTACATAACATATAAACTTTATGAAGATAAAATGAAAAATATGCAAACAGAGCAGTTAATAGTTTCATGCTGATTACAAGAAGACGTACGATTAACGATACCACATATGGTCTCAGTTTTAAATTTATGTACATGGCGGAAAAATGCCCTCATAATGAGTGCAGTATGTTTCTGGTACATTACTATACTGTACTCCCCCCCCCCCTCGCCAAATGAACAAGAAGGGCATAACTGAACATTTTTTTTTTTCAAAATTGAGTTATATAACCTGTTAGGAGGACCCAGCTACATCATGTTTTAACATGCAGAACAAAAAAAAATCATTAATTAGGGAAGCTTGCTCCCTTTGTTTCAAACTCCACTTGTTAAAAGCGACACTGAATAGGCCCGGCTTTAAAGGCCAAGGTTCACCCTGACATCAGTTGGCTTTTAATAAAAGCCAGAAACAGTGCAGGAAACGATATTTAATTGGAAAGTTTGGCGCAAATCCGCCAAAGAATAACAGAGTTATAAGGTTTCCAAAGAATTTAAATTTGTGACGTCACATGCGCAGGCAGCTCCCCATTATGTCATCCCCGATATAAATTCCAAAAAGTGCTGTTTTCTCAGAAAAATTGGAAAATGATTTTACCTGATGCATTCAATATATGATCAGAAACATTATTTCATTACATGCTTCTATGAAAAAAACCATTCAAATTATCATGAACCAATTAAAAATTGCATTTTATGCGAATTTATATTACATGGACATATGGGTAGCTGCTCGATGTGACGTCAAAATTTAAAAACTTTGAAACCTCATAACTCTGGTTATTCATTTGGCGGATTTGCCGCCAAAACTTTCTTAATACTGTTTCTTTCATTGTTCTGCTGGTTTTATTGAAACCAACTGATGTCCCAGGGATGAACCTTTGCCTTTAAGGCTTGAACAAAATATCATTTTGCGCTCAATGATGCCCTTCAAAATACCAAAATGTCAGTATGCCCTTTTTGTCCATGGGGGGGGGCAGGGGCAGTGTAGGTGTACATGCTAGTTTTGCAGGGCTAGAGTTTGTATTTAAGATAGGGAAATCCCGTGTGCACTCTACCCACGGCATATTTAAAACATCACCCATTCCCTTAGAGGTTAGTGACATGATGGGAACACTTGAACATGCTTTAAGACAAATGAGTTGAAATATATACAACTACAATACCTAGCTGGAGTGGATCTCCAGCTGGTTGAATTGTTCCCTAATTTGTTTTTTTTCTTTACTTAAGGCAGAATTCAAGCAGTGAACATACTAGTATTTTAATTTTATCGGGGCACGCATAAAAATAGGACCCATTAGAGAGCACACAGGTTTGCCTCCCACGAGGGTGATATTCGACATTAGATACTTTAGAATGAGTCAACGTTGCTACAAGATTTTCACAGGGAGATCCTATGTTAGTTTACTTGCATTCTAGAAGCTAGTTTTCAGCCCAAGTTGAGCGATTACCCACAATTAGGCCTGCGGTCGACTGATCGATTTTGATAATCGATTAGTTGACTGGGAAAGTTAATTGCGAATTAATCGAATATTCGATTAGTCAGAATGCAAAAAAAAATAACAAGTAGATCAACATTACGCCGAAAACAAGTAGAACTCTACAATGGGCACTAAGGACAAAATGACGTAACAGTTGGAATCTATCTCGTTAGCAGGTTAGCAGATTATGAAAATTGAGAATGAAAAAACTAACAGCCCCAAAACGGAAGATGGTTGTCTTACCCCCGTTGGCCCCACATTAAAAATCAACATTTGTTGCTTCGAATATAGAATGTCTTTCATGCATCAACATCGCTACCTACCTTGCGCGGATGCGCGCTTGCCATTTTAGCTTAGCAAAATATCCGTTTACCAAAATATCCGCATATCCACAACTGCCACAGTGCGGGAAACGGAATACATGGATATTTGGTAAAGCCGTCATGCTGTCGCTATGGTTGCGAACCCCAAATACCTGGTGGCGTTTACATTTTTCAGACCTCATCATTGAAATGACTTGATGCATCAGAGCTATCTTTCATTCCAATTATGAATGAATTTAGGCTCATTCCGCAGCAAAAATTACTGTTTGCGTTTGAATCTGCATACATCATCCTTGCCATTACATTTGTTTAATAGCTTGAAAAATGCAAAAATGGTTTAACGAGGGTAAAATCTGTTGGGTAAGCGGCAGGAGGATAAGCGGAGGAGAGCAGTATGTAAAAAACTCTATGCGCGGAAATTGCAAATTCACCTGTACTTCTTTTGTTTTTCCTACTATTTGGCGCATGATGAGCTATCTTGGGAGTTTATGCAGTTCTGACTAACTTTGACACAGGTTTACTTAAACAATTTCTCAAAAGTTATAAGTGACCTTAATTGTCTTCAGGCCGTCATTAATTACTTAATTCACTTAATGGTTAGCTTATGCTTGCCATTGACTTGTAACAACTATGGAAGCATGAAAGTATGGAAGTAAGAATCACATGTATGTTCACTTCAGGGCCTACATTTTGGTTTGAAATTTTTAAATACACTCTTATATTCATTAATTAAACATATTCTACTTATTAATCTCTAATAATTTGTTAATTAGGTTTAGTAAACTGTTTGTTTAATTAGTGTAATTAATGTTATTGTAGACAAATCGCAACACAATTATTTAAACATTATTTTGCCACGACCCTTGTATCACTACTTCTGAAATTCAAAAAGTTAGCTAAAACATACATTTTGTCCTTAAAGCTGAAAGTGAGCTCTTTCACACCATGACATCAATTTTTGAGCCATGACTTAATTTGACAAGTGCAATGAGTGTCCATCAATGTATTCAGCAAAATTATAATTAAACCTTTTGTGATATTACCCTTAATTTTTTTTACACACCCTGCTATAGCCACTTGACCTTGGCCTGATTGAGATTCTCTGAACTCTGAAGTATAAGGCTTTCAGAAAATGTATACTTTTGTTGCGTTTCTGATATAGTACTTTTTGAGTTATATTCGTTCAAAATGCAAGAAGTGGACAAGTCATTAATTTTTGCGTTGCCTGTAAACGCAAAGGGGCCCCACAACGAACATGACCTAAACGGATATTTTGGTTAACCAAGATGGCAGAGCTGTGTGACGCATCAAACTTCAAATAGCGTAGAAGCATCAATTTTCCGAATACGACATGACAGCATTTTCGGAAAAAGCAAGAACGTCAGCAAAGGAAAGGAATATTGTAAAAAATTGACGGTATTTTGGACATTTTCTGTTTTTTCAAAAACCGACATTTCAACTCTTCTTTTTGCGTTGGCCAAAATATCATTTTCCACAGTGATGCCGCAGGATGGTACGGATGGCCGAATTTACGTGTCGCCATTGGAAATCCGACTGTTCCTGATCGTTTTTTCTCATTTAAAGGGTACTCCGGCCAGTTCAAATCATTATTTCATCCAAATTGCCTATAAATATACTCTTTTATAATGTATGTTTTTTGTTAAATTAAGAGGCCCAATTATTGTTAATTGATTTTTCAAATTTGCACTAAAACCGTATTCTGCGTACGAATCTGTATCTCCCAGAATGCAATGCCGCTAGCTTTTTCGTGACGCAGCATCCCACCTAAGCTGCCAAACTCTGAATTTGCCTAGCAAGCGTTAGCGCAGCAAGAATATACGCCGCCGGCCGCCGCCTCGGCGGGCCTTCCACAAATATTCCTCAATTATTAAATTATACACAACAAAACTCACCACACATTCTCTTTGATGACCAGATTTGTCGAACTTTTATTCCAAAATAAATTCCATCTTCGATTGTTCTACGCAGGTCCTGCCGACCACGACGCGATTTTTCCAGCGGCAGTTCTGTTTCCTATTAAAAGTACTAGGCGGTGCGTTCAACATCAAAACATTACGATTATAAATAAGAATAGAACATTGAATGTCGTCCAAAATAAATTAAACTACTGAACCAAATGCCTTTGTACTACAGTGAAGTTGGAATACAATACCCAAATTGTAATGGAAATGACGTATTTTCATTTCACTGTGAGTGACGCGAACAAAAGGTTTGTTTTAATTCATGCTTTTCTTCATAAGAAATTATGTGGTTCAGCCGTTTCAAATATTTTTCTTTAATTCTCATCTATCTCATTTCTTTTATTAACATGTATGCTGACCTTTTTATTGTTTACCGTACCGCCTACTGAGATACTGATAATAACGAACACAACTGCAGGAAAAATCCCGTACCTATACTTGGCAGCCTATTGCCGGCATAGTTTATAAATAAGAAGAAATGAGATTAGAATTGAGAATAAGAAAAATATTTGAAACAGCTGCAACAAAATAATTTTCTTATTGAGAAAAAGCATGAATAAAGCAAACCTTTTTGTTCCGTCACTCACCATTGAATGAAAAATTACGTCATTTCCATTACCATGTGGGTTATTGTATTCAACTCACTGTTAGTAACAAAGGCCATTGGTGCGTTCAGTAGTTTAATTTATTTTGCGACATTCATGCTTCTTATTCTTATTATAATCGTATGTTTTTTGTCGTTTGAACGCACCGCCTAGTTAACTTATAAAGCAAACAGAACTGCAACTGGAAAAATCCGGTATCTGCGGTTGGCAGCGACTGCGTTAGAACGAATCGAAGACGATAATTTATTTTGGAATAAAGTTCGAAAATCTTGTCATCAAAAGAGAATGTGTGGTGTGAGTTGGGTTGTGTATAATTTGATATTGAGGCATAGTTTGTGTTGGCAGCCGGACGAGTGCGCGGCCGGCGGCGTATATCTTGCTTGCCGCTATAGCCGCTGCTCCTAGCAATATTCAGAGTTTGCCAGCTGTTAGGTGGGGATGCTATCGTCACGAAAAAAGCCTGCCGCATTGCATTCTGGGCAGTATACAGATGGTCGTACCAGAATACGATTTTAGCAAATTTGAAAAATCACATTTAAAAATAATGGCCTCTTAATTTACAAAAAACATATATTACAAAGAGTATATTGTTGAGCAATCTGTGTGAATATGATTTGAAACCTGGCCCGGAGTACCCCTTAAGAAAATGATATATTTGGGTTCAGATTCATGCCTTAAAAATGCTTTTCCTTCTTTGAATATTTGCATATCTAAATTATTTTTTTTTATTTTGTAAAACAATCAAGATTACGGTTTTGAGTTTCAGCGAAGGCATTTAGAACTATTCGTCACCGGGATGATTTAATCGATTCATTTAAAGTCGTAATTCGAATACAATCGGCAAAAAGGTAATCGATTAATCGATTAATCAATTTTTTGTCCCAGTCCTACCCACAATCATGCTCAGTTTACCGTTTACATGTTAAGTTAACCATGGAGCGACATGTCAAACATAAATCTGGAAGATCATTAATTCTGAAGAATTTGACAAATTATGCACAAAAAATACTCATTTAGTGCTACTTTATACCGCTAGAATTTTTTGGTTCTACTACAAGAGCACAATACATTGTAATTCAAATAAATGTCTAATCAAGTCACTATCATTGACAATAGAATTAAAAGCTAAGTTTCTGGCTCTCACTTTGCTATTATGCCTAAATGGATTCTTAGATGGTGTTTCTTCTATTTACAGAATGTTAGTTTTTAGTGAATGGTAGAAGAGATGCCCGCCTTGCTGCAATGTGACATGTTATGTATCTGTGTGTGGCATGTTGTTTGTCAGCGTTGAAAATACACAGGAGAAGAACGCACGAGCCGATTCGCTCTCGTCTGCTCTGAGATCGCTCCTCGTAACTGCCAAAAACTGCCTAAGTACGAGCACTCCAAATCATGAAAATCGCTTCCCGTCCAAAGACGCAAAATTAGGCGGAAAGTCGGGGCGCCCAGCCGGGCAGCCGCGCCGTCGCGCTAGCAGTATATTAGATGCAGTATTTGGTACCTGGCGTACCAACTAGAAATCTAGCCATTTTGTTTGAATTATTTATTTCTTTTTTAGCACTGTTACCCTGGCTTACAAAATTATTGATAAAAGTTATGTAATAAGTGTGGAAAAAACAAATTTTAGCTCATTTTTACCCATTTTTCGTAAAGCTTTATGCCTTTTTGTTGCTGCACGTTGCCACAGCGCTCTGCCATCATAACCACTGATTTTCAGCGATCATTACGAGAAATATATTTTTGAACGCAAGAGGCCCGCTGCACAACGTGGTTTTTTTTTTGCCCCGCGGTACAACGTACCCCGGGGTATGGCGTGGTGCATTCACATCTTCTTATTAACTGCATTCAGGAAAGAATCTTGCATCAAATCATAGCAAAAGAAAATGAGGATCGCCGAAAATATCTGGCAGAAGCTTAAAAAATAGCAGAAATGCCTCAAATACACAATCATTGAAAGCTAGCAGAGAAGGTCCGTTAGCCAGAACTGTTTGAATCACATTTTTAAAGTTCTAAAAGCAGCAAAATTATCGGCAAATTCATGACGACTGCGCCAGCTTAGTTCTCAGTGAATGCTTAGACATGTTAGTCCCACATGTGTTAAAGATGGTGTTTGTAAAAATCGTAATTCAACTCTTATTACGATTTTGTTTGCGTAAATTTCTGCCACTTTGAAAGTGACTAATTCAACCACAAAAGGCTCACAGGACTGTTAAAAATTATTTTTTCTGAAATTTTTGAAACCCGATTTTTCGAAGGTATTAATGTCAATAGAAGTGACGAACTTTGGGAGCAGCTGGATGGAAGCAGGTCTACAGTCACTGGAGTGACAATCTCCCCTCAAGCTGTTGGCGTCAGAGAATTGCCAGATTGTGGTGTCCTAGTTCACTTGCCATTTGTCTAGCGGTTCGGCATAAACTTGCCAGTTACTCTGAATATTCCATTTAATTGAAGTACTTTGTTACTCTAAATTTCAATATTCAGAAGGAGTGTTTCTGCTAGTCAGAAACCATCAGAAATTATTTTTAAGAAGATACAAATTTAATATTTTATGACAAATTTGGGGAATTGAAGTAGACATTGAAACACGATTCCTTTTCATTTTTCATGTTCCAACGACTTTTTTTTAGTATATGAATATCCCAAACCAACCCATTTTAAATTGTAAAGAAATGGTTTCCAAAATTAGTCTTAGATATGCACCAGAGAGCCATCTAGACCCTATAGCTTTCCAGGGCCGCCTAGGCGGGCCCTGGCCCCCGGCTAATGGAACATTCACGCTACAACTTTTTATTTCAGATTTTTTTCAGATTTTTTCCAATCTTACTCTCACACCCCTAGTTGCGTACATGATACAAGCATACATGAATTTGTTATTAAACAAGCCAAAGGCAAAACTGCGATGCAAAACCATGATGATAGCTGAATCCTGCAAAAAAGAATGGGCTCTGGGAAAACTGAAAATAGGCCTCTGCGTAAAATGAAAAATGGCTCTGCGTGATCTTTTTCAAAATGGCTCCCTAAAAATAAAAGTAATTTCACACTGGATGTGTGTGTACATGATGTGTTGTGTGTGTGTACATGTGCTGTATTGTGTGTGGTAGTGTGTGTGTGTGTGTGTGCCGTGTGTGTATGTGTGTGTGTACGTGTTTGCGTTTGTGTGTGTGTGCTTGTGCGTGTGCATGTGTGTGTGTGTGGTGTGTGTTGTGTGTGTGTGTGTGTGGTGTGTGTGCTGTGTGTGTGAGAGGTAATTTATCTGTGTGGCCATGTGTACAAGTTGTGGATTGCGAAGTATCTGAGGAAAAGAATC
>JZLH01S0047970.1:6463-18280 GCA_001188425.1 Eucidaris tribuloides
GGGGTCAAATTGACCCCCCCCCCGAGTTAATATAGGGTTAAAAATAATACTTTCAACATCATTTCCATCTGATTTTTGGTCAGTTTATGTCTGTATGTTGTGCACTGCACCTTTACTATTCAATTGTACTTCTAATGAACACAAGAGGGCGCTACATAGGTAACGTGTGGTGCATCAAATACGGCAATATTTCTCAAAGTAGAGAAAATTTACTGTTAAGGCCCTTCTGCTGGGAAAGTATCCTGGGCCCTTCTGCCGGATAACCAACAATATATCCAAATGACAGTTTTTGTAAATTGGCTTCCATATGTTTAGATTAACCCATCCTATCTACATATGTGTATTAATAGGGAAATTACTATCTTCAGTTGACTACTTTGACTAAGACTAGTGTTTTGATGTCTCTTCTGGTAGCATGCTGTGTGTGCTTCAGTCCTGCATCAATCCATTGGGAGAAGATATAGCCACAGGGTGTGATTATGACAAATTGCAGAGACCCCAACTCTCCCACTTTGGGTGTGAGACCTCTTTGAGGCAAATTTTCCAAACTCTCCCACTCTCCTGCTTTAGTTTCAATTTTCTCCTATTCAAGTTATGCTCCTGCTGGAGATGCATTTAACCTCCACCCCCCCCCCCCCCACCCCCACTTGTAAAGTATTCAATATCTTGGATAAAATGTTTCCAAACTACATATTAAAGGCTGATTGTACCAGAGAGTATCTAGAATCCCTGAACTGCAGAGGGGACTTTGCGCCTCACAAGTCATGAGCGCTTTGCACACATTTCCAATAATGTTTGGCAGGTGGTCCAGGCAGAAGAATCTAATTTCCAGTTTAGGAGATGCTAACCTTTAAAATTAAAGTCTCTGCAAATGTATTTTTTTTTTATGTCTTGTTTGTGTTACTATGAAGCAACGTGGAGAAAATACAAAATAAATATTACAGAAATATGTTTGATATTGCAGTAATGTAAATGTACAATTGCTCATCTACATAACAATGTAGTCCTAGGTATTGACAGTCCCATACCAAAACCAACACAAAATTTAACCCGTGGGACTAAAAGGGTTTTAGCTAATAGAGTACTCACTGTCCGGGGAGAAGACACAGTTTTGGGCTTTTTGCTTGGTGATGACCTGATGGGAGACATTGACGTGTCTTCATCATCATTGAAGATTCTCTTGTTCTTCTTTCGTATTCGAGGAGGCTGTGGGTACAAGGAGAGAGATACTTTAAATCTACTTGAATGTAATAGTGTTACACTTACAGGCTATCTACTACTTTGATACTTGCATGTAAAGTGTAAGCCCAATGTAAAACCATAGCATTCCTTACATACAAGTAGTTTTTTTGTACAATTGTGTAAGTTAGAGTAATACATACAATCAGAGATACATATTTTAAACTGTTTTTTTACTTCAAATACAATTTCAGCAACTATGTGCAATAATCTAATAAATTGCAGTAATTTAGTTTAGGCCTGTTTTGAAAGCCCCTTTTTGCTATTTGACTACACAATATTTTTTTCTGGACAATTAATAAACTACTCTGTACAACTGGTATCTGATATACATGTGAGTACTGACCCCTTTTTTAATACAAGCTTTGAAAAGGGTATTGTATTCAGTAAAGAGGAATAAGATGGATTAGTAAATCCCTAAATGTACATGTACCTATCGCCTTCAGTGCACTTTTTGATCTGTGCAAATTTGTGAACAAGTACACCAAGCAACTTGGGAAATACACAGGGGCTGAGAGCGATTTAGCCCCCCCCGCCCCCCCCCCCCAAAAAAAAAGCCCCCAAAATTCACTAAACAGCCCTCAATTTTCCTCACAGGGTTCAATGTGTAACATACTAAAATCACTAAATCAGGCTTGAAAGTAGCCCCAAGAAATCAAATTTTATTTTCTGCCCTAACACCGAGGGTTAAGCTATACTCGCCCCCCCCCCACAATGACAAAAGGGCATATAACTGACATTTTGGTGTTTTGGAGATATTGAGAAAAACGTATTTTGGTCAACATGTAAAGCCCTATTCAGTGTCCTTTTAACAAGCGGATTATGAAACAAAGGGACACTTCTTGCCTTCTTATTTATTTTTTTTATTCTTCATGTTTTACATGATGTACTGAGTCCCCTACACTATATAACATAATTTTGAACAAAATGTCAGTTATGCCCTTTTGTCAGTGGGGGGGGGGGGCAGTACAGCAGTCACCTGTCCATGAAGATTACATTTTTTGTTATCCTAGGGCAGCTTTCACTGCAAATTGACTGAATGTCTAGTACTCACATGACCCCTGCGAGGCACCGAAGGTGTCGTCCTGGAGGGAGAGGCTTTGGAAGGAGACGGTGACATCTTGTTCTTCCCCGAACTCCTCAAGCTCATCAGAGCCTCTGCAGAACCTGGTAGATCAATAAAAGACATAGGATAACATTGTGGAGCTTCAATTTTAAAAACATGGTCAAACTGTGATAACTGAGACTCTACAAATTAACACCCTAGTTTACTACAAGAGTTTCAAAAGTTATAAATGCTGCCACTGGCAAGATATGGATTGAATGGACAATTTCCACCGTGGTGAAGTGTAAAATACATGTAGCCTAGATCTAAACACAGTAAGTCTATGGTAGGAAATGGGCATGGTGAATCCGGTCAACTTGAGTACTCGTAGATTTTCACTTGCTCATTCAATTTCATTTTGAAATGCAATGTTTTCAGGGCTTCATTTTTAGACCTTACGAGTGTCAAAGACACTTACATGTACAGCATGGACGATTATGTAGCTTACATTTTTATTACCTTTATTTCATTACCTTATTACCTGTATTAAGAATGGGCCCGATCACGATGGATTGATTGCACAATGGCTATTCTTTACATGTTATGCACACTAAACAATTTTGCCATAGGGTTTACACAGCGTATGCGCCGTACAGTCCCACACCCAGTTGCATTGACATAACACATGCTGCAGCTACATGTACATACTAAACCACTTACTTGTATTTGATATCACAGGTGATGGAGGCAAGAAATAAAACAATGTTTTGGAGATATTTTCTACTTCCAGAAGAATTCACTGGTGCGCACCACCGTGAACATACAAAACCATTATTTCAACAGTCGAGCGTTTTACCGCTGTCAGCTTTATAAATATTTTAGAGCAATTAATGTCCGCTATCAGTGTCCTCTTCTTAAAAAGAAACTGCTGACTTTTTATTTTTTGGCGTAATACGGAGCTGAATATTAGCGCAATTAATGTCCGCAGGTAAAAAATAGACCGGTGGAATCTGTCTCCTTTTCATTCGGGGGCTTCTCATTTTAACAATATTGACTTCATCAGTTGGCCCCCTCATCCTGATAAGGGGGCCGACTGTTGATCATGATGTCAATATTGTTAAAAATGAGAAGCCCCCAAATGAAAAGGAGACAGATTCCATTGGTCTAGTCAAAAACAAACACCCAACGATTATTTTCAGCGCAATACGGAGCTCCATATGATGTTAAAATGAATTTTGTGTCTTTGTTTTTATGGTCAGAAATCAATTGTAAACACACGAACATGAACACTAGGGGCACACGCTAAATTTGGGAGATTTTCTCCCAAATAGAATTCTCCCAAATGGGAGATCAAATTTGAGGTCCACACAGGCGATTCTCTCCTAAATGGGAGAACACTTTTCTACAAAGGCTTGTACCAGCTTAGGGGTACATTTGCCAGTGATAAAAATATGATCATTGGATTCCTCGGCTCAAATTACCCTAATTCACTGTCTACTTCACAATTTCATCGTCTACTGCTTGAGTAATTGACAATTTAGTCTTGTCTTTAGTCTCCTGCATAGATTCACATGTACATGGTATTGGGTGCCATTGATTTTGCACAGGATATCTTGAACATAACTTTTGTTAATTAATTACATGATAATGAAGGTTTTTGTGACAAGTGTTGATATCATTGTAATCCTGAAACTGACTCAATTGTTAGTGTAAAAAATTGCCAAATCATCCAAGAATTTATTTTTGATTAAAAAGAAATTCAGATATCAGATTTCTGTACAAAACGTATACACTCAGCTCCTGTGTCATTTGTAATTCATCCCAAAATTCCAAACTGAGGTTAATTATGATTTTACATGAAAATTTGATATTGTTGTCCAACCAGGCTGTACCTCAATTAAGTTAAAGTACAATGGAAATCTGAATTTATGTGATAGGCTAACATTGTGGAGCTTCAATTTAAAAAATTGTCAAACTTTGATATTTGAGCTATGTAGTAGTGTTCAAATGGACAAATAAACATCCTAGAATACAAAAGTTTGGAAAGTTACACTGCCAATGGCAAGTTATACATGAATAAACAATAAAACTTGGGGCGAGTTTTATTAACTTGCTAGTTATCACACAGTAAGCAATGGAGAATGCCACGTGAATCTGTCAACTTACGATTCATTCACCACTTAATATAGCCACTAAATAATTATTTTGAACTAAAATTTTTGCAGGGGCTTCATTTTAAGACCTCATCAAAGACAATGGTAGCATGGGGAATCATGCGGCTCAGATCTTTTTAACTGGGGTAAATGTTAGCCAATACCTTTAATCTAGACTAATTAGTTAAATTAACTAGAGTCTATTTATTGTTCCATTCCTCAGTAGATCTACTTTACAATCTGATAATTTTGTGGAAGTGATTGAGTTAATAAATTTGCCTGTTTCTCACAATGAATTCTCCCAAATGGCAGTACGGGCGCACTTCCAATATTGGAGACTCTCTCCACTCTCAGAGATACTCTCTGATATCGGATACTTATTCTGCTCTCCGATTTCGGAGATGGTCTCCAATATTGGAGACTTTTTTTGTTTATTTACCTTGCCCTCGGGGCAGTCGGGATCAGGTTATCGCAACTTAGGAATGCAATAGATCTATTCCGAATCCTTGAGGGATTTTACCCCAGATGACTGTCTACTTTGAAAATTCACCGTGTACTTGCCAAGTAATGATCGATTGTTTACATTTTAAAGCTATTATCGTTAGCAAAGTTGCTGAGGTTATAGATACCTGAGATACCGAGAGTGCTCTCCCATTTGGGAGAAAATCTCCCAAGTAGAGCATGCGCCCCTACTGACATGACTGATGAACGAACCGAAGGCGAAGGTTCTGCAGGAAAAAAATTGGCAATTCCCGAACCGAACAGAATGCGAACCTGGCGGGAAAGCCCCAGCACTACTCACACCTACTAATGTGGTCCTAAGCAGAGCTGTACGGACCACATACGTCCTTTACTGGAAAAAAACAAACAAAGTTTGCGCGGTGTGGATTGAATGATCCAGTCCCGTCAAAACTGGACAGAATTCTGTTCAGGAGTAGGACACTAGCACTGGGCAGAAGTTTTGTAAAATTAAAAAATGAAATTGAAGGAAGGAGTCCTTCATTTTCAAGTACTTATAGGGTCTATGTTGAGGTCATTGCCATAAACTATCCATTTGGAGCAATATCTCAGTAGATCTCTACAATTTTGTTTAGAAAGGTGAATTTCAGAGCACATTCTAAGTTGTGCCACACAACTGCATGAAAACAACCACTCATTATACACCTATCAATTGTAAGACACACTCCTCGACCCCCGGGAATGGTGCATCATGGGTGGGTCATTTACCAACAAATAATGACGCATGGACCGTCATGGAAGCATTTGGTCCGTCACAGCATGGTGAATGGGGTGCGTCAGTTTGTATACGTTTAAATAGGCCTAGGCACAGCCATTGTAAGAAAATGGTCCGTCATAGTCGAGACACACAGGTGCGTCATGGTACATGTAAATCCGACTCACGTTTGACAAGTGATGCACCATTCCCGGGGTCGATGGGTGCGTCTTACAATTGATAGGTGTAAAGTAGAGTAACCTGCCCATTAATCGACCGCCTAAGCACTTTCACAGTCCTAAAATAATAGAGGGAGAAGAGGTATATATTCAAATTTATAGCAATTGGGGGTTTGAAGGGTGTTTATCCGTAGCTGCATGTGTAAAGTTTGCGTAGGGGGTTGGAGATAAGAGGGACTGGCATCCAGCACTTGTAAAATATGGGGTAATGGGGACTGTACCTCAAGTCCCTCCAGCCCGGCCGAGCGCCCCTCCCGCAACACGACACACATCAGGATACACACACAGCTGATGACAGAACAGACAGACATGCTACACTCTGCAAGATGTTTTGGGCAACGAGTTTCCAAATTAGTTTGTGGGCAGGAGATGACTCCTTATATTTTTGTATTTTCTTCTTCTTCTTCTCTTGACATAGACTTGTGAATAAACAAAACTGGGGGGGGGGGGGGGCACTATCAAATACATTAGTGTACATCCATGTGCGTTGTGAAAAAGAAACGCGTAAAACGGGTTTGTTGTTTTATTACGGCCGGGCGATGCGTGTGCGTACAGTGCAAAAGGGTATCAAATCTGAAAGGTATATTTCTAACAGCAGGTTTACTTTCAAGGGTATCTTCTTTCACGCACTTATATTGTTTAGGGTATTCAATGCAATAAGGTTTACTTAAAAAGGGTATCTTTCCAGACTCGACATCTGTTTATAGTCATTCTGGAGATTGGACAGTTCCAGTACAACGCGCTATGGTGTACACCTTGTATCGTAACAGTTTTCTGGCCGTTAAGTTTGGTACTCTGTTCACCTAAAAGAGAGAGAAATGCATTTCAAGGTATCCCCGACCTCTTAATCTCGTACTCATTTTTTCTTACAATCTGCTGTTTTAGTCGCATTTTATATGCTGTAGCTGTAGTGCAGAGATCATGTGAGAATCGAGAGCTGATCTTCAAAATTGAGCTGCCGCTTTTTACTGTCTGTTGTCAATGTCTCCGGCCGATACGAGACCGAGACAATCCCCACTGTCGAGAGCGCATCCACGAGACGAGACCGAGACACATTAACTGTCCGGCGACGCGAGACATGTCTCTAGACGCAGACTGCTTTCTCATAACAATTCAACCAATCATCAGTAGGGGGACGGTGTCTGTAAAATGTAAACAAGGATTGTCCCTACGAAATTAAGACAAATTGTGTCCTCGAGCTGTGATTCTCCTTCGTCTATCAGAGCATTTTACATTAGTTTGCAGCACCTTGCCCTGTTGATTTACATAGGGCAGTCTATAGGCTTAAAAGGGCTAGATAGATTCTCCCGTTGTCATACGTCACACCATCACATTTTTATGACTCTGTCTCGTCTTCCAGTAATATGACTAGCTAGCACACATCAGTTTTGCATCGGGCAAAGTTATAAGGGATTGAAATTCCATAATTTTATTTTTTTTTTTTTTTTTTTTCTTTTTTTCTTTTTTTTTTTTTTTTTTTTTTTTTTTTATTTTTTTTTTGTTTTCTTGGGGGGCCCGGGGAGATCAAGCCATGATCAAAAGTCTTATATAAAAGCCTGGCTTCATCAAACGGACGATATGTTGTAACATGATACCACACACAATCGTATCAACTGCACTCACAGTCAAGTTCGATAACATTCAAGAATGTAACCTTCTTAGACTTAGTCTAGCCTCACA
Organism: Eucidaris tribuloides; assembly: GCA_001188425.1. NCBI lineage: Eukaryota > Metazoa > Echinodermata > Echinoidea > Cidaroida > Cidaridae > Eucidaris > Eucidaris tribuloides. Next base: position 14,033 of record JZLH01S0047970.1, read on the forward strand.
TTATTCTACTGCCCACGTCACAGACACATGATAACATGCATGGAGGAAAAAACTGTATGTGGTATGGTGGCAAGCTTGTCACATGTATGGACATAAAGTAGTACGTCAACTCAACAGTCGTTTTGGCTTCTCAATTCTCAGCATGATTGAGCGAGCCTCATGAGCCTAGTGTGAATTTAAAAATAAAATTAGATTAACACGAGTAATGTTACATCAATCCTGACACATTCCATTGAAAATATGATTATATATATACCGAAGGCTTTGACCTTTCATCGTGTCCGTGGTCGTTTTTCAGGAGATTATGCAGACGATCTTCTGACAGTATTTTACATGTACATGTACCTATGGTATCCCGCGCTATGACAAAGGGCCGAAAGCTATGCAACCGTGCATAACACTGACTTTCTCCCTGCGGAGTCGACCAAAGTGTCGACCCACCGAACGGACAGAAAATGTCCGATTTTTTACACGCATTCCTAACACTTGCAAGTGAAAAATCACTTCTACTAGCTATGCCAATCCTGATTCCATCCTTATTCATCGTCAAAAATGTTAAAACAAGCGCCGAAGAAGTGTTCTTAATGGACATCTGCCACGATCAATAGCGCGATTTGTTGCTGTACACCAAAGCTAGTACGTATAGCTAGTAAGCGTACTTTGGCATCAGCAGAACAATCGCTTTCATCACGAGACTTACTAGTACTACAAGAGGTCCGCGAGGAACACTTTTTGGCGAGTTTTTCAACGACGTTTTAACTATTTTGACAGCGAAATAAGGATGGAAGCAGGATTGCTGACCTAGGTGGGTTAGGGCAATCCCCCGTATCATCGTGGGTAACAAAATGTTACACACGTAAAAATGTGTATACCGTGGAAGTAGGTGAAATTATGGGCAAGAATTTATTTCTTGTTAAAATTTCTTACCACAGTTTAGTATTACTTACACTGTTATGATTCATCCTTGTTCACTTTTTACAATTGTGAACAACTTTCTTGCTCTTTTTTTTTCGGCGTAATTTTGTCCTTCCTTTCTTCCCCAGCTACCTGCTACACACGATCCTCAGTCAAAACAACGCTGCAGACAAGTAGTCTTTTACCACAGGTAAAACTATCCATGTAGGACAATACAGCTTTCCTTATGGCACAGGGGAAATAGGAACAACTTCAACAACTCCAGACTATTTGAGTCTGAAACAAAGACTATAGTTTTAGCGATTGATTTTACCAGATTCATAAGTTTCAAAAACATTTATTTTAATCATAATTTTCGTTAATAAAAGACTAAAGTTTTATACGTAAAAAAAATTATATTTTGGTTGTAATTAATATTTTCACTCAAAAATTATCGTTACAAATGATTTTTATCAAAAACAATTTGTGATTTCAAAAGAAAAATAGTAGTCAGAGGATTGGATAAAGCTGCTTGGCAGTTTCATTTGCTGATCCCCAGTCAAATATTTGTGGCTTACGCGTATGTGTACCAAATGAAAGCATCTGATGATGGGTGCAGCATTCCGAGGTAAAAATTTTCAAGCACCTTCACCAAGACACGAGGGACGGGCGTGGAACGCCCCCCCCCCCCCACCCGAAAATTCGGTGGTTTGGAGATAGGGGTAATATTCCTTTCATTATTTTATGTTTCCTTAACTATACCTGATGATTTTAGTTACAGTTTTAATTCCAAAAGGGGCAGTATGTTAGGAGAAATAAGGCTCATTTTTTCTGCGTTGGCGTGGATGAGTGTCCTGCCTTTGCGTGGTTAGAGTGATTTTTAAACTTGTAACGTATTAGGAATGGTGTAAAATCGGAACATTTTTCCAGTCCGAGGGGGTTGGCCAGTTTGTTGGTCAACTCCGCAGGGAGAAAGTTCAACTTCAGTGTAGAGCAAGGTGGCATTCGGCCTTTGTATAGCGGGGATACCATTAAGGTAGCATGTTCAAGATTGTCTGATAACTCGTGAAAAACGGACGCAGGACATGGACGCGATACAAAGAGGTCGGAGCCTTCGTCTAACGTTAGCACCAACGATGCGATGAACAAAACATGAACGACGACGTCAACGTCTTCACAAACTGACAAAATCTTTAAATCGTCACATCAAAATTTCAAGAGTCTACCATACTTTTATAGATCTAGTTTTTTTTTTAATTGGAATAAATATTCAGACAGATGTGTGAGCCCATTGGCCTGCCCTTCAAAAGAGCAAAGTACACATATGTTACCATCGTAAGTAATGGCATTGGCTTGCTTTGTCTTTGACATTTTATTACACGTCACACTGCACACATGCCCCACTGCAATAAAATGCCAATATGTGGGACTGTTAGATAAACTGGATTTTGCTATAGATACCTCTTTCTCCGCTGATTCTGATTCTTTGCAGGCCAGTTTCCAACAAGTACTGGAAGTCCATTTTCAGCAGACTTCCTCATTTCTGGGCGAAAATGTAAATAAACTACAATTTTAGCAGTGGGCATTACCGTTGTTGCAATGTTTCAGTGTAGAAATACATGCTTCGGGGTTTATTCCGGAGTCCAACAGAAATGTGTCTGCTTTTGTGTGGACACCCATAAAAAATATTCTGTTTGTATTTTGGTATTTATCATTATTTAAAATATTTTTCACCGATTAAACTTAAACTACAGTTATAGCTTTTATTTAAATCAGAATTTGAAAATCAAGCTAAAAGAACATCAAAATTAACTTAATTATTATCGAGTAGCTGTCAAAAGAAAATTCTAGTTTTTAGGCCATTGTATTTGGTCTGCGTGAACTCGGGAATTTCATGATTGGGATCATTGGGCTCGTTGGTTTCGGGTCGAAAATCGACTTTCCCACAATGCTTTAGGTTTTCTTTAAAAAGAGGCGCGTCAAGATGCGGATACGGGCTAGAAATATGTAAAGAAATTTTCATTTCTGTAAACTAATATACCATTGTTCGGCAAATACATTAAAAATGAATAAAATGATATAGATGTATATTTAATACAGACATGAAATGATTAAATATTGGTCAGGATTCTGTCATATATAGGAAATTAAGTAAGAAAATGAGGAATTGAAGTGTAGATGGTGTTCCGTCTGTGTCGCTCTCATTTCTGTAGTCCCAGCACATTGAAAAATATAGTGTAGTGTGTAAAATGTACTAAGCCGGTGCGCGTACTGGGTGCTTTTTGCTGTAAAACAGATCAGTTTTACTTGTATTTCATAAAACGCAGGATCCTCCTGTTCTTATCTACATAAAAAATCGGAAAGTTCAAGTCCGTTGAATTTGCCAATGTAAAAACTTGAGTGGGCTAGCGCCTATGTGCACACATGGGGACAACTCTAACCGCGTCCAATTTTATTTTATTAGATTCTAACCACGCCGCCAAAATGCCGAACGCGACATGACATGGGAATCAATTTTTTGGCATTGTGAAAACTCTGTACAATTCGTATCACAGCACTTGCCACATGTTTAACAACATCAAACTGATCAAACTGTTATAAACATTGCCGCAAATTTGGCCCTTAAATGTCACATTATGGCGAATGTTGCGATGTCGCACAATTTTTTAGAATGCGGCCATGCTAAAGCGTTAGGCTTAGCCTTAGCTAGCTTTAGGCATCATGTGCTAAGCAGAGAGAGAGGGTCAAGAATTTGCGCTAAAACTTGGAAAACAAACAAATTTTTTAAAAGTACCGTATCGGCAGAACTTGCGTGATTCCCTGCCAAAGTATAGATCTCTTAAAAGGGTCATGGAGGTTGAGATAAAAAGCCGCCCAGACCAATCAGCCAATCAAAATCTCTTTCTGGGCACCGCCGGGCCAGTGTCAGCCGTAATCTCGACTGCCCCAGTGTAACACACGCATGCTGGAGATGCGCTGGATCATGCCGCGGTGCGGCCGTCCACATGCGCAGCTCGTTTTGCCGCTAGCGTATGGCGGCGTCGCGCAACGTTTGCGCGTGAAGCGAGTTCAGCGGTGTAACACATCGCGGGCACGCCGCGGCCATGTGTGTGCATGGCATATACATAAGGGTTTGACAGGTGGTTCGAAATCATGGCAGGGGTGGGTGCAATATGCATGGGGGTGGTCGAATCATGGCAAGGGGCGTTCGAATCATGGCAATAAAAGTGGCGATAACAAAGGATTATTTTGAAATAAATAAATGATACTTTTATTAGTTCATAAAACACATGACAAAGGTAAGATTATATACTTTAATTACAATACAAATTGATTCGCCAGAAATACAGATCA
>JZLH01S0047970.1:22683-33294 GCA_001188425.1 Eucidaris tribuloides
GAATTCTGTCAGAGTAGGACACTAGCACTGGGCAAGTTTTGTAAAATTAAAAAATGAAATTGAAGGAAGGAGTCCTTCATTTTCAAGTACTTATAGGATCTATGTTTGAGGTCATTGCATAAACTATCCATTTGGAGCAATATCTCAGTAGATCTCTACAATTTTGTTTAGAAAGGTGAATTTCAGAGCACATTCTAAGTTGTGCCACACAACTGGCATGAAAACAACCACTCATTATACACCTATCAATTGTAAGACACACTCCTCGACCGCCCGGGAATGGTGGCATCATGGTGGGTCATTTACCAACAAATAATGACGCAATGTACCGTCATGGAAGCATTTGGTCCGTCACAGCATGGTGAATGGGGTGCTTTCAGTTTGTATACGTTTAAATAGGGCCTAAGGCAGCAGCCATTGTAAGAAAATGGTCCGTCATAGTCAGACGCACAGGTGCCGTCATGGTACATGTAAATCGCGACTCACGTTTTGACAAGTGATGCCACCATTCGGGGTCGATGGGTGCGTCTTACATTGATAGGTGTAATAGTAAGTAACCTGCCCATTATCGACGCGCCTAAGCACTTTCAGCAGTCCTAAATAATTGATCTGTATTTCTGGCAATGCAATTTGTATTTGTAATTAAGTATATAATCTTACCTTGTCATGTGTTTATGAACTAATAAAAGTATCATTTATTTATTCAAAATAATCCGTTTGTTATCCGTCACTTTTATTGCGTTCGCGCCTTCATATGATTCGACCGCACCTGCCGGATGTGACCACCATGCATATTCAACCACCGCCGGTGCGCAGTGAATTCGACCAGCCACTGTCAAACCTCTATGTATAGCCATGCAACACACCATGGCCGCGGCGTGCCGCGGATGTGTACACGTGAACTCGCTTCACGCGGCAACGTGCGCGACGCCGCCATTACGCTAGCCGCAAAACGGCTGCGCATGGTGGACAGGCCGCACCTGGCTTGGGCATGATCCAGCGATCATCCAGCATGCGTGTGTTACACTGGGGAGGTCTAATTACGGCTGGACACTGGCGCCGGCGGTGCCCAGAGAAGAAGATTTTGATTGCTGAATTGGTTGGCGGCTTTTTTTTTATCTCAACCTCCATGGACCCTAAGAGATCTATAGCTTTGGCAGGGAATCACGCAAGTCTGCCGGATATACGGTAACTGTAAAAAATTTGTTTGTTTTCCAAGTTTTAAGCGCAATTCTTTGAACCCTCTCTCTCTGCTTAGCAGCCATGTGCTAAAGCGTAGCTAAGGCTAAGCCATAACGCTTTAGCATGTGCCGCATTCTAAAAAATTGTGGCGACATCGCAACATTCGCCAGAATGTGACATTTTAAGGGCAAATTTGCGGCAATGTTTATAACAGTTTGTCAGGATTAAGTGTGTTAACATGTGCAAGTGTGTGCATACGATGTACAGAGTTTTTCACAATGCAATAAATTTGATTCCCATGTCATGTGGTCGGATTTTGGCGGGTGGTAGAATCTAATAAAAAATAAAATTGGACGGGTAGAGTTGTCCCCATGTGTGGCACATAGGGCTAGCCACTCAATTTACATTGGCAAATTCCAACGGACTGAACTTTCCGATTTTTTTATGTGAAGAACAGGGAGGATCCTGGTTATGAAATACAAGTCTGATCTGTGTTTACAGAAAAGCACCCGTACGCGCACCGCTTAGTACATTACACACTACACTATATTCAATGTGTGGGACTACAGAAATGAGAGCGACACAGACGAACACCATCTACACTTCATTCCTCATTTTCTTACTTATTTCCTATATATGACAGAAATCCTGACCAATATTTAATCATTTCATGTCTGTATTAAATATACATCTATCATTTTATTCATTTTTAATGTATTTGCCGAACAATGGTATATTAGTTACAGAAATGAAAATTTCTTTACATACTTTCTAGCGCCGTATCCGCCATCTTGACGCGCCTCTTTTTAAAGAAACCTAAAGCATTGTGGGAAAGTCGATTTCGACCCGAAACCATACGGAGCCCAATGATCCCAATCGGAAATTCCCGAGTTCACGAGACCAAATACATGGTAAAACTAGAATTTTCTTTGACAGTACTCAATAATAATTAAGTTAATTTGATGTCTTTTTAGCTGATTTCAAATTCTGATTTAAATAAAAGTATAACTGTAGTTTAAGTTTAATGTGAAAAAAATATTTTAAAATAATGATAAATACAAAATACAAACAGAATATTTTTATGGGTGTTCCCAACACAAAATAGGACACATTTCTGTTGGACTTCCGGAAAACCCCGAAGATGTATTTCTACACTGAACATTGCAACAACGTAATGCACTGCTGAAAATGTAGTTTATTTACATTTTCGCAGAAAGAGAAGTCTGCTGAAAATGGACTTCCAGTACTTGTTGGAACTGGCTGCAAAGAATCAGAAATCAGCGGAGAAAGAGGTATCTATAGCAAAATCCATTTATCTAACAGTCCCACATATTGGATTTTATGCAGTGTGGGATGTGTGAGTGTGACGTGTAATAAATGTCAAAGACAAAGCAAGCCATGGCCATTACTTACATGGTAACATATGGTGTACTTTGTCTTTGAAGGGCAATGGTGGCTTCACACATCTGTCTGAATATATTCCAATAAAAAAAAAACTAGATCTATAAAAGTATGGTAGACTCTTGAAATTTTGATGTGATTTAAGATTTTGTCAGTTTGTTGAAGACGTTGACGTCGTCGTTTCAATGTTTGTTCATCGCATCGTGTGCTAACGTTAGACCGAAGGCTCCGACCTGCTTTGTATCGCGTCCATGCCTGGTCGTTTTTCAGGAGTTATCAGACAATCTTGAACATGTACCTATGGTATCCCCGCTATACAAAGGCCGAATGCACCTTGCTGTACACTGAAGTTGAACTTTCTCCCTGCGGAGTTGACACAAACTGGCAACCCGTGGTCGATATCGGAATGATAGAAGTTCCGGCGTCGACTCCGATAACCCCCGGGGACCGGGTGTGCACGCCCTCCTTGAGTTAAAAAATAGTAGTATTCTTACCAGTTATGAACCGTGAAGACAGTGGATAAATCAGGAAAGCAGAGGCTGTAGCAAGTGCACAAGCATAAACGCGAGAGAAGCGGAAGCGAGAAAATGGGTAAAGAAATGGAAAGCTAAAATGCGTGTCTATGGTTTCACCCTTATTACAATAAACGTTTACAATACAGTATGCGAAAAATAAATAAAGAATTCAACCAACATGTTCGGATTTTCTACTGTGGACCCGCACATTGCAAGCCGGGGTAAACCAAATACTCGCATCATAATAAATGGGAACGTGTTGCACAGACGCCCGTAAAACAAATAAACCTTCTCACCCTCTGACCCTCAGCATTTCCACATATGTGCGTGATCAAAATGAGTCCAATTACATGAAAAATAACATTCAAACATGGCCGGAAGCCCGCCTGTACCACTTTGTTTTTCTGCAATATGCCAACAGCATAAACCCCCGCACCCGGATTCCCTCAAAGTACCCTTGCCATTCATCTGGTGAAAAGCAATGAAGATATCGGCCATGTGAAATAGGTACCCGTGCGTGTGCTACATTTTCTGTCCCTGATCCCAAGGACAATCATGCCAAAGAAAAAGACCCTAAATTTTATCTGATCATACTTTTGATAGCAACGAGGTAGTCTCAAATTTGGAGAGAGCGAGTCGCTGCGCGAGCTACATGTTTTACTAAAAATAATGCCAAACAAAATCAATGCTGAAGTAACAAAAATTGTGAAACATTTAAAATCTTTCAGGACACCGGCCTAATCTTCAACTGTTGTTACATCGTGTTCTAAGCCTTAGAGTAAAATCATACATCAAAAGTAAGCAAAGTTTTAAAAATATTCAGATAAAAAAACAGCATATTTTTTATTCAAATGTTTTTATCTGAAATCACAAAATTTAGACAGGTTAGTGATAAAAAATATGTCCAAATTATTACATTTACAAAAAGATGTTGGTAATGGTACATTAAAATAGTATTCCAAAAAGTTAAATGGGTAAAATGAATTATGAAAGCACTCCAAAAAATGATAGGCTATATAGATCTTAATTGCACGAAAGAGGCATCAATTAAAAGGATGAAAATATGGGTCCAACTATTTACCTTTCGTCCTTTGTGATATGAAAATGCCACAGGTTGGTTGCATCAGTTTAATTTGGACATTACTTCTTAATATCAAACTCGTTCATTCTTTACAATATCAATGCACAAACCGGTGAAATGAAAATAACTTACACAGATTGGAACATGTGGGACTGTTGCTTAGCATAAACAAACCACCAAGCTTAGTGAGTCATGAATGATCGTATTCGTAGAAGACACTGACAAAAATTAGTAATACCGGTAGCATCTACTTACACACTGCCTAAAAATATTGTCGATGAAATTATGGCGATGTATAAATTTCCTGAAAAAAAATGTAAACAACATTATTATTGTAATATCTATGCATGCAAAATAAAGCATTATCCCCGTTATAATTGTCCGGGAATATGCGGACAACTTCAGCCATCAGCATGCGATGTCCTGAGATTCCAGGACATTCTTGGTAATCTAGGAATGTCCCTCAGAATTGGGACTCCTTCAAAATTTTGCGCCGACGATGTCGCGCTGTCCCCGTTTATCAGGACAGTTACTATATTCACAGACATTCCTGGTTTACGAGCGTGCGCCCCTACTGTTTGGCGGCAGGTAATAAAATTGGACGGGGAGAGTTGTCCCCATGTGTGGCACTGTACTAATAGTAATACTAGGGCTAGCCACTCATTTTACATTGGCAAATTCCAACGGATTGAACTTTCCGATTTTTTTATGTGAAGAACAGGGAGGATCCTGGTTATGAAATACAAGTCTGATCTGTGTTTACAGACCAGCACCCGTACGCGCACCGCTTAGTACATTACACACTACACTATATTCAATGTGTGGGACTACAGAAATGAGAGCGACACAGACGAACACCATCTACACTTCATTCCTTATTTTCTTACTTATTTCCTATATATGACAGAAATCCTGACCAATGTTTAATCATTTCATGTCTGTATTAAATATACATCTTATCATTTTATTCATTTTTAATGTATTTGCCGAACAATGGTATATTAGTTACAGAAATGAAAATTTCTTTACATACTTTCTAGCGCCGTATCCGCCATCTTGACGCGCCTCTTTTTAAAGAAACCTAAAGCATTGTGGGAAAGTCGATTTCGACCCGAAACCATACGGAGCCCAATCGGAAAGTCCCGAGTTCACGAGACCAAATACATGGTAAAACTAGAATTTTCTTTGACAGTACTCAATAATAATTAAGTAATTTGATGTCTTTTTAGCTGATTTCAAATTCTTATTTAAATAAAAGTATAACTGTAGTTTAAGTTTAATGTGAAAAAAATATTTTTAAATAATGATAAATACAAAATACAAACAGAATATTTTTATGGGTGTTCCCAACACAAAATAGGACACATTTCTGTTGGACTTCCGGAAAACCCCGAAGATGTATTTCTACACTGAACATTGCAACAACGTAATGCACTGCTGAAAATGTAGTTTATTTACATTTTCGCAGAAAGAGAAGTCTGCTGAAAATGGACTTCCAGTACTTGTTGGAACTGGCTGCAAAGAATCAGAAATCAGCGGAGAAAGAGGTATCTATAGCAAAATCCATTTATCTAACAGTCCCACATATTGGATTTTATGCATGTGTGAGTGGGACGTGTAAATGTCAAAGACAAAGCAAGCCATGCCCATTACTTACATGGTAACATATGGTGTACTTTGTCTTTGAAGGGCAATGGTGGCTTCACACATCTGTCTGAATATATTCCAATTAAAAAAAACTATAAAAGTATGGTAGATTCTTGAAATTTTGATGTGATTTAAGATTTTGTCAGTTTGTTGAAGACGTTGACGTCGTTTCAAGGACAAGGGCCTAATGCACAATCCCATTGCTGTGTGCACAAGTCAATAAATGGTCATACTTTTGTCATCAAATCTCACCTTTTCAACATCGCCGGGGGTTTATCCTGGGTAAAAGTGGCCTTGAACATGTTGAATTTGGTATCAAATTAAAGCTTATCCTTTGCTCCATCTTTTCCCAAAAGGACATGATGCACCACGCCATACCCCGGGGTACCTTGTTGTGCAGCGCCCTCTTGTGTTAAAAAATATATTTTCTTCATTATGATCGCTGAAATCAGTGGTAATGATGCAGAGCTGTGCATGCACAACAAAGGCATAAACTTAGCGAAAAATGGGGTAAAATGAAGCTAAATGTGTTATTTTCACCCTTATATCATAACTTTACATAATTTTGTAACCCAGGGTACAGTGCTGAAAAATAAATAAATAATTCAACAAAATGGCGGATTTCTAACTTGTACCCCCCCGGGGTCCAAATACTGCGCATCATATAATGGACCGTGTTCACACCGAGAACACAAATAAACCTTCTCTTACCCTCTTGACCCTGCCATTCTCCACATATTGGTGATCAAGATGAGTCAATTACATGAAAAATATTTCAAACATGGGGAATCCCCTGTACACTTTGTTTTTCTCATATCCAGCAGGATAAACCCCGCCGGGCCCTCAAAGTACCCTTTGCCCTTCATCTGTGGTATAAGCCAATGAAGATATGCCAGTGTTGAATAGGTACGTGTGTGCTACATTTCTGTCCTGATCCCAAGGAAACATGCAAGAAAAAGACCCTAAATTTATCTGGACATATCTTTTGATAGGAACATTGTTAGTTCTCAAATTTGAAACATGCCTTCCTCAGCTACATGTTTACTAAAAAAATGCAAACAAAATCAATCTGAAGGTACAAAAATTGTGAAAATTTAAAATCTTTCAGACACCCTATTTCAATGTTTGTTCATCGTGTTCTAAGTTAGACCGAAGGCTCCGAACCTGCTTTGTATCGCGTCCATGCTCGGTCGTTTTCAGGAGTTATCAGACGATCTACTGGTATCTAACATGTACCTATGGTATCCCCGCTATAACAAAGGCCGAAAGCAGCCTTGCTGTACACTGAACGAACTTTCTCTCCTGCGGAGTTGACACAAACTGGCAACCCCTCGGTACGGAAAATGTCCGATTTACACATTCCCTAACACTGTACAAGTGAAAAATCACTCCTAACCCACCTCAGTCATGCCAATCCTGTTCCATCCTTATTTCGCTGTGTCAAACATATTAAAAGGCGTGAAAACTCGGCGCAAAAAGTGTCGGCTCCGGGACCCCTCTGTAGTAGTCCTCATGTACGCGATTATGTTCGCTGATAGCCCAAGCTACGTACAGCTATACGTACTAGCTTTGTGTCAGCAACAAGATCGCGTATGATGTGCAGATGTCCAGAAACACTTTTCGGCGTGTTTTAACAATTTTGACGATGAATAAGGATGGAATCAGGATTGGCATAGCTAGTAGAAGTGATTTTTCACTTGCAAGTGTTAGGAATGGTGTAAAATCGGACATTTTCTGTCCGTTCGGTGGGTCGCCACTTTGTGTCGACTCCGCAGGGAGAAAGTTCAGTGTATGGCAGGTTGCATAGCTTTCGGCCTTTGTATAGCGGGGATACCATAGGTACATGTACATGTAAAATACCTGTCAAGAAGATCGTCTGATAACTCCTGAAAAACGACCACGGACACGATGAAAAGGTCAAAGCCTTCGGTCTAATCGTGTACATGACATGGACAGATGGAATGTTGTCAGGTTGTGTAACATTACTCGTTAGATCTAATTTTATTTTTAAAATTCAACTAGGCTCATGAGCTCGCTCACATCATGAGAATTGAGAAGCCAAAACACTGTTGAGTTGACAGTACTACTTTATGTCCATACATGTGACAAGCTTGCACCATACACATACAGTTTTTCTCCATGCATGATTATCATTTTGTGTCTGTGACATGTAGAATAATGTTAGAACTAAGTCTAAGTAAGTGTCATGTTTGAATTATCGCAACTTGACTTGAGTGAGTGATACATTGGTGTGCTGGTCTGTACACACATATCGTCTTTGATAACCAGTTTATAAGGACTTTTGATCATGCTGATCTCCCCCCCCCCCAAAAAAAAAAATAAAATTTGGAATTTCAATCCCCTTATAATTTGCCCATGCAAACTGAGTGTGCTAGCTAGTTCCATATTACTGGGAAGACGGACAAGTCATAAAAAAGATGGTGAGATGACAAGAGAATCTATTTCTAGCCCTTTTAAGCCCTATAACTGCTATGTAAATCCAACAGGGCAAGGTGAAACTAATTAAAATGTCCTCATAAACGAAGAGAATCACAGGAGGACACAATTTGTCTTCATTTTCTAGGACAATCCTTGTTTACATTTTACAGACCACCGCCCCTACTGATGATGGTTTGAATTGTTATGAGAAAGCAGTGTTGGGTGTCTCGAGACATGTCTCGGTCTCGGACGTTAATTGTCTCGGTCTCGTCTCGGTCTCGACGGGAATTGTCTCGGTCTCGTAGGCCGAGACATTGACAAGACACTAAAAAGCAGCTCAATTTTGAAGAGTCACTCTCAGATTCTCACTGATCTCTGCCTGACCTACAGCATAAAATGCACTAAACACAGGATTGAAGAAAAAATAGTAGAGATTAAGAGTCGGATACCTTGAAATGCATTTGTCTCTTTTAGTGAACAGAGGTACCAAACTTAACGCAGAAAACTGTCATTACAAGGTGTACACCATGCGCGTGTATGGACTGTCAATCTCAGAATACTATAAACAAGTATTCGAGTCTGAAAAGATACCCTTTTAAAGTAAACCTTCTGTTGAATACCCTAAAACAGTATTAAGTCTGAAAAGATACCCTTTGAAAGTAAACCTTCTGTTAGAAATATACCCTTTTTCATGATTTTGATACCCTTTTGACTGTACGCACACGCATCGCCCGGCCGTAATAAAACAACAACCCGTTTTACGCGTTTCTTTTCACACGCACATGGTGTACACCTTGTATTGATAGTGCCCCCCCCCCCCCAGGTTTTGTTTATTCACAAGTTCTATGTCAGAGAAGAAGAAGAAGAAAATACAAAAATATAAGGTCATCGCTGCCACAAACTAAATTTTGGAAACTGTGCAAAACATCTTGAGAGTGTGCATGTCTGTCTGTCTGTCATCAGCTGTGTGTGTATGTGTGTGTGTTGGGGAGGGGCCGCGGGGCTGAGGGACTTGAGGTACCAGTCCCCATTACCCCTATTTTACAATGTGGATGCAGTCCCTCTTACCCCCTCCGTTTACAATGCAGATACTGGATAACACCCCCTCCCCCTATATAATTTGAATTCCGTGATTTCCGTGAAACATCTGCAACGCAGAAAACTTCGGTCTTTACTTTTCAGCCTTCACCCCGACGTATACTTACTTTATATAATGAGACTTTCACATCAGGCAATGGTCCCCGCCAGGTGCACACCCCCCCCCCCCCCCAACGCCCCGCTCTCATCTTCCATGATTATGAATGATGATTAATACGATGACGACGACAACGATGATGATGATGATGCAATGAATATGATGATGAATGTAATGATGATGACACGATGAATGATATCAGGAATGAACTTAAAACTGTTGTAGTAGTCTGTAATTGCAATCAGGTATGTAGGAAAATAGAAGAAAGTGTGTGCATTGCATAGAAATAACTAGTGTCTCGGTCTCGTCTCGGTCTCGAAGGTAATTGTCTCGGTCTCGGTCTCGTCTCGGCTGATTCTGAAATCAAGTGTCTCGGTCTCGTCTCGGTCTCGAACGCTAATTGTCTCGGTCTCGTCTTGTCTCGGCTGAAACTGTCTCGGACCCAACACTGTGAGAAAGACCTGTAATTTTCTTGCCATTCAAACTAGTGTCATTACCTAATCTGTTCTGACGAGTGGGGTACAAACTGTCCTTATGTCTTTTGAGTGTGATGCTCTTGAATTTTATCATGTTTATGGCCAAAAATGCACTTTTATTAAACATGTAGAATAATTTGAAATTTCATAGAATAATTCCAAATTATTTCTTTAGTTCAGGAATAAATAATTTGTTCAAAACATTTTTATTTCTTGACTGAAAAATTATCTATAAAAAATAGGTAGATTTATCTTGGAAAACTACATGTAACACCAAACTTGGCACATTAAGAAGGACACCTTTTTACAAACCAATGATGACTAACAAAACATTGTACATGTACACGTAGCTAGCAAACACTTGTAAGGAGTAATACTATGCAGAACCTCTACTGCACTTGTATAGCTGGAGGTGACGGTGTTCAGACATGGGCACGGAGATCTCTCACACGCTCACATGTGCATGTATTACCCACAGTCCCACACACATACACATATGCAGACACACTTCTAAGACTGACACACAATGCTATGCACAGACACAGTGACAGACACACACACACCATGCTCTGCACAGACACAGTGACTGACACGTAGACACACACACAATGCTCTGCACAGACACAGTGACAGATGCACAGACACACACACAAAGGGACAACAGACATGAAAACA
>JZLH01S0047970.1:33319-44592 GCA_001188425.1 Eucidaris tribuloides
GAAGAACACTTTTCGGCGTGTTTTAACAATTTTGACGATGAATAATTAGGATGGAATCAGGATTGGCATGACTGAGGTGGGCTAGTAGAAGTGATTTTTCACTTGCAAGTGTTAGGAATGGTGTAAAATCGGACATTTTCTGTCCGTTCGGGGGGTAGCCACTTTGTGTCAACTCCGCAGGGAGAAAGTTCAGTGTATGGCAGGTTGCATAGCTTTCGGCCTTTGTATAGCTGGGATACCATAGGTACATGTAAAATGCCTGTCAAGAAGATCGTCTGATAACTCCTGAAAAACGACCACAGACGCGATGCAAAGGTCAAAGCCTTCGGTCTAATCGTGTACATGACATGGACAGATGGAATGTTGTCAGGTTGTGTAACATTACTCGTTAGATCTAATTTTATTTTTAAAATTCAACTAGGCTCATGAGCTCGCTCACATCACGAGAATTGAGAAGCCAAAACACTGTTGAGTTGACAGTACTACTTTATGTCCATACATGTGACAAGCTTGCACCATACACATACAGTTTTTCTCCATGTATGATTGTCATTTTGTGTCTGTGACATGTAGAATAATGTTAGAACTAAGTCTAAGTAAGTATCGTGTTTGAATTATCGCAACTTGACTTGAGTGAGTGATACATTGGTGTGCTGGTCTGTACACACATATCGTCTTTGATAACCAGTTTATAAGGACTTTTGATCATGCTGACTCCTACCCCCCCCCCCCTCCCCCCCCCAAAAAAAATGGGAATTTCAATCCCCTTGGAATTTGCCCATGCAAACTGAGTGTGCTAGCTAGTTCCATATTACTGGGAAGACGGACAAGTCATAAAAAAAGATGGTAAGATGACAAGAGAATCTATTTCTAGCCCTTTCAAGCCCTATAACTGCTATCTAAATCCTACAAGGCAAGGTGAAACTAATTAAAATGTCCTCATAAACGAAGAGAATCACAGGAGGACACAATTTGTCTTCATTTTCTAGGACAATCCTTGTTTACATTTTACAGACCACCGCCCCTACTGATGATGGTTTGAATTGTTATGAGAAAGACCTGTAATTTTCTTGCCATTCAAACTAGTGTCATTACCTAATCTGTTCTGACGAGTGGGGTACAAACTGTCCTTATGTCTTCTGAGTGTGATGCTCTTGAATTTTATCATGTTTATGGCCAAAAATGCACTTTTATTAAACATGTAGAATAATTTGAAATTTCATAGAATAATTCCAAATTATTTCTTCAGTTCAGGAATAAATAATTTGTTGAAAACATTTTTATTTCTTGAATGAAAAATTATCTATAAAAAATAGGTAGATTTATCTTGGAAAACTACATGTAACACCAGTAACACCAAACTTGCCACATTAACCCGTTGCCTCCGAGATTCTTAAAATTCCATAGACTTACATGTAACACAGGACACAACCGGTTCCCGTAGCCAATGGGTTAAGAAGGACACCTTTTTACAAACCAATGATGACTAACAAAACATTGTACATACACGTAGCTAACAAACACTTGTAAGGAGTAATAATATGCAGACCCTCTACTGTACTTGTATAGCTGGAGGTGACGGTGTTCAGACATGGGCACGGAGATCTCTCACACGCACACATGTGCACGTATTACCCACAGTCCCACACACATACACATATGCAGACACACTTCTAAGACTGACACACAATGCTATGCACAGACACAGTGACAGACACACACACACCATGCTCTGCACAGACACAGTGACGGACACACACACAATGCTCTGCACAGACACACACACCCAGTGCCCTGCACAGACACAGTGACTGACACATAGACACACACACAATGCTCTGCACAGACACAGTGACAGATGCACAGACACACACACAAAGGGACACAGACATGAAAACATACAGTGTGTATATACAGTATGTGTGTGGCTGCACAAGAACACACTTTACACAAAATGAAATATGAAAAATTGTATGAAGAATCTTACTGAATAGGCTTACATACAGGGTTGGTTTCAGCATGGATCCCTTGACTTTGAAAAGACAAATTTGAAAAAAACGTTCTCAAAACATGTTTTCTAGTGCACCTTTGTTCCACAAATTGAGTAGCACTAGCAGCTACATGTAGTTCATAGTTTTGTTGGTAAAATCCAAAGAATAGTACAGTGTATATGTCTAGGTCTACAATCTGAAAATTTACTTGACATTAAAACCCCCCTAACTGTTCAACATGCCAGAGGATTTGGACCTCTATGGGTTTTATGTGTATTAATTGGTGCAGATCTGCGACTTCAGAACTTTAAGAATTAACATGATTATCAGTGGAAGGGGAGGGGGGAGGCACACTTTCATGCTCATACCTGCTCACACATACCTAAGTACACATACAAATCAACTGAAGGATTGTTGAGATATTTTGAAAAAACAAGACTTCTAGAAACACATTTTTGGGTGATGTGGAGATATTTTGACAACATTTTGATAAAAGGGAATTTTCATTTTTAAAAGAGTCACATTCATTTTGAAGAATTCTGCTATAAACTGCATTATTTTAGAATATTTTTTCCGTGAACAATTGTGAGGGAAGATGTTTGTTCAGGCCATGCCCCCCCCCCCACACACACACACCAAATTAGCCTTGGGGAGTCATGTTTCCTTCAGTCACATTTAGCTGTATGCCTGTATCTCTTAAACTTAAGGAGCCAGGCTGGCATTTTTATACACTTCTAAGGAGCCTGTAGCAAGGTCCCGGGGGGGGGGGGGCAAGTTGTCCGAAGGGCCCCTGCTAAAATCGAGCACTGCCTTAAAGCAACTCACACATCTTTGGCATCCACTTTGCATGTGTTAAAGCACAAGTTAAGTTTTGGCGATTTCTTTGTTTTATTTGAAAGCTTTATGCCCAAATTTCATATCACACCAATAACAGAATCTGAGAGTCTTTGGGGGTTTTTTGAATTAATTAATGAAAACAGCTCATTGGGGGGGGGCAAGATTTCTACTATATTTACACTTTAGCATCCAAAGTGTTAAAAAAGGAACAGTGTAAAGGTGATAGGCAGAAAGATCATCTTTCTGCTGAAGTCATAAACCAGATAACCTAATTACCTATTAACGCTTTGGATTGCTAAAACATGTAAAATAGTCGAAAATCTCAGGTCGCCCGTGGCCCCCCCCCCCCGCCCCGAAGATTTTCATAATCAATAGTTCAAAAAACGAAGACATCAGAATCTGTAATGGTGTGAATATACCTTGCGCAGAGAGCTTTCAAATAAAAAAAACAAAAAAATCCCCAAACAAACTGCGCTTTAAGTACTTAGCTGGATCAATCAATCCATTCAGCATACTGAGAGTGCCTGGCTGCACAAACATAACTGTATCACTGATAATATGGCGAAATCAAGCAATGCTAAAACTTCTGACAAAAAAGTGGACCAAATTAAGGCTGGCAACAACAGCTTAACACAAGGCTTATCTGACTCATTTCTCGCATGGCCATAAACTGACCCGCTGTGTACATTCGCAGCACAATCAATTGAGTACTATTAGTTGCAGAAAGTGACCATGAATAGGAGGGAATCAACAAACTACATGTATGGTTAGAACTTAGAAGTTCATTACCAAAACAGGGGAGTACAAAAGAATAAAAGAGCTGTCCTGTTTTATTATAGTTATGATAGTTTATAAAATAAAAATATTGAATAAATAACAAAAAAGAAACACTTAGGAGATTTTTTTCTGTTTGTTCCGAAAAAACGGTAAAAACCGGCGGAAAAAACACCTGTGGAAGAAACTGCCTACCCTGCCTCCATCATCCCCTGGGATTTATGTGTAAAACTAGCCAAAACATATCTAGAAAAACAATTTGTGCCCAGGAGAGATTGTAAAACAGACACTGACCAACAAAATTATGAAATATGTGTACATGTACATGTATCAAAAAGGTACCGGTAAATAAAAAAAGAAAAGAAATTGGTCATTGGGAGTGTATTGCAATCAGTGAGGAAAATGTTTGTCTTAAATGTACCTAGTCTTGTAGAGATTCAGTAGACTTGTGTAAATACTCTACATTTGGGGGTTTTCTTTTGTTTGATTATTTCATATTTGTATCAAATTTGCAGTCATAACATTGATGATCTTGACTCAGTTACAGTGTAGTAGGCCTACAGTATGAGAATTTTACGTAAGTTATTGTGTAATGTTTGCTCAATTAACATCATCACCACCAGTTCAATGAGAAGATTTACCGAAGTAAATTATGACAAATTTTAATTTTAATTTCAATTTTTTTTAAGCTTCCATTATTATATTGCCCGTTATTTTCTTTGTGCAGCTGACTACAGTCAAACGCTACAGTACCAAAGTTCCACCAGCCAAGAAAGAAACCAGACCCCAAGTTGATCCCAATGCTATTAGAGCGAGGATTGAGCAGAAGGAAGAAGAGAAAAAGAAAAAAGGTAAGTTGTGGATGATAGTTGAGTTCTTTCAGACAGGTGCAGTGCCAGGTTAATTTTTTTTGGGGGGGGGGGGGCCTGGGCAAAATCCGTCCCGGTCAAATTTTACCGGCGTCAGCGAGCAATTTGGGGGGGGAGGTGGGAGGGTGGCTCGTCGGGAAAAAGGAAATTTCCCAAAAAATTTTCGTAGGAATTTTTCCAGCCCAATTATTTCCGCTAGAACCAATAACTCGTTCGGTAGGTAAGTTTGGGGGGGGGGGGGGGTTGTGTCGTTGAGAAAGAAAATCTTCTGACCAAAATTTTCTCTGATATTTTCCCCACCAGTGACCAAACTTAATCATTAAATCTTAGGAGTTGGGGGGGGGGGGTGGCAAATTAAAAACAAAATCAAAATCCCCTGATTTTCAATAATTAAAGTGTTAACATTTGTGTGATTTTCATCTTGTGCTGTACATTTAATGTGCATTTAATGTAATATCAGCATAACATTTGCATGTCTCATGTCTTTTTTTTTTTTAATTCTTACAGCTTTAGAGGAAGAACAGAAGAAGAAAGCTCTGTTACAGAAACGTGCTGAGAATTCAAACCCTAAGAAAGGAAAATCTTCTACAAAGTCCACAACTGCAAACTCTCGTGAAAGCGGTAAGAAACAAACATCAAATGATGAGGAAGTCAAGAAAAAGAGGAAACCTGAATATGATGATGAAGTCCATGAGCTATCCCACAGATCATTTTTGCAAAAAGTTGAAAAAGTGGCTGAGAAAAGTAGGAAACCAGACGCAAAGCAGGAGGTGACTGCCAAACCATCTAAATCAAGCTCAAGTAAGAAACGTGCTCCGATTCCGAAGAAACCAATGAGCTACGAGGAACTGTTGAAGTTTGCAGAACAGCAGAAAAATGGGGTGATTAATAATGCTGGGAATCAGAAAGTGGACAGAAGAAATGAAGAGGAGGAGGAAGATGAGGATGATGAACAATCAGAGGAGGAAGAGGAGGAGGAAGAAGACAGATATTACGGAAGAGGAGCTCGTGAGAATGACAGAGATCGGCATCATGATTACAGGACTTCTGACAAAATCCGGAGTCGTCTAAAAAATAATGATCACGGGAAGATGAAACCTGGTACAGAAAGGAAATCAAGTACTTATAAAGATGATGACAAATTAGGCAAAAAATATGTTAGTGAAAAAGCAAGGACTAAAGCCAAGACTAGTGCCAACAATTTCAAACCTGTGAAGCCATCTGAAAATGGTGATTTTAAGCGTAGCGATGGCCGGAGTGATGGTGGATTGGTTGGAAGAGACAAACAGCTACGAAGCAGCTCTGGAACCAGAGTGAACGAAGGAAGTAAAACTAATGCTCAGGCAAGGAGCAATGAGAAAATGAGCAAAGGAAAAAATGATAAGAAGGTAGAAGGTAGAATGAGGACCATCCCGCAGAGTAGATCAGTTGATAAACCGAGTGAAAAGCCAAACAACAGGTCCAGCGATAGACCAAGTGCAAGGCCCAGTGATAGACCAACCACTACATGTAGGCCTGGGGACAGACCAATTCCCAGACCCAGCGATAAAGCAGTCCAACGGCCCAGCGATAAACATGTTAGACCGATGAACAGACCTTCTGACAAACATAGTGATAAACCAGTCGGGCGACCAGATGACAGAACTAATGACAAAGCAACTGGCAGGTCCAATGATAGACCAGTTGGGCGGCCTAACGACAGACCGACTGGCAGGTCCAGTGATAGACCAGTTGGGCGACCCAATGACAAGCATGGGGATAGACCAGTTGCCAGGCCCGGTGATAAACAGCTATCAAGACCAAGTGACAGATCCAACCCCAGACCAAATGAAAAGCCCAAGAGTCGACAAGCTGAGAAACCAGAACCAAGACCAAATGATAGACTACCTGGACGGAGTGCGGACCGGTCCCAAGAGAGATATGAATCTAGACCAACGCAGAGGCCTCCAATTGATGACAGAGGTAGACCAAAATCATCGAGAATGGCACCACCCAAGAATGGAAAAGTTCTCATGAAAAGACCAGGTATGTAGAGTTTGAAGTACAGATACACATTGCATCATTTTGCAATTGGTTTAGTTAATTATGTTGATGAGCCATTTTGATGAGATATTAATCAAAAATACAATTTTAAAAGTAGAGTTGGCCTATATATTCATCAATCTGACTCATTTTCATCAACCTTTCTTAATGAAGCATATTGTCATGCTACCATCAAAAACAATATCAGTTCTACAAAGATTATTTAAAAAATGAATTATTAATTTTCTATTGATCAGGGAGCAGATACAAAAATGTTGAGGGGCAGCCATCACTGAATTTTTATTAATCTCTCGAAAATGGAACTGGAAGGTTTTCAGGGCATATCATTTTCAGGAAATGAAAAGGTGATATATGCATACCTGCCAACCAGTACGGATTTTTCCAGGGCAGTTCTGTTCTTATTAAGGTTACTAGGTGGGTGCGTTCAACAACAAAAACATAGATTACAATAAGAATAGAACATGAATGTCCAAAATAAATTACACTACTGAACCAAATGCCTTGGTTTACTATAGTGAGTTTAATACAATGCCAATTCATTGTAATGGAAATGACGTGTTTTCATTCACCTGGTGAGTGACGCGAACAAAAGGTTTGTTTTATTCTGCTTTTCTCATAAGAAATTATTTGGTTCGCTGTTCAAATATTTTTCTTATTCGCACTCTAATCTCATTTTCTTTATTATGTAATCTTTTTATTGTTTACCGTTACCGCCTAATAGCTGTAATAAGAACACAACTGCCCGAAAAAATCCGTATGCTTGGCAGGTATGTAATATGGTAGTTCTATGTAACCAAACTATGAGTGAAATTGAGTTTTCATCAAATATTTATTCATTTATGTTTATTACAATTAAAGTATTGGCTAACATTTCACACAGTTTAAAAATCTGAGCCACATGATTCCCCTTGTTACAGTGTTCTTGGATGAGGCCTAAAAAAAATGACGCCCTGAAAAAATTGTATTTCAAAATGATTTATTTAGTGCTTTAAAAAAGTTGAAAATCGTAAGTTGACCGGATTCACTTGCCCATTTCCTCCCATAGACTTACTGTGTGTACACGTAGGCTATTAAAACTCCCCAAAGTTTCAATTGTTTATTCATGCATAATTGCCATTGGTAGTGTGACTTTCCAAACTTTTGCATTTTAGGGTGTTTATTTGTCCATTTGAACACTACTATGTACCTCAGATATCAAAGTTTGACATTGTTTAATTGAAGCTCCACAATGTTAGCCTATTTACTTTAAGTACTACTGTATTTGCCATATTCAACATACAATAAAAGACAACACTTCAATATGCATCTGAAGTACATGTATACTTATAGTCACTCAGTTTGCTGTTGTGCATTGTCATAGCTGCCAGGATAAGGCAAAAGTGAATTCAGTCACTGTGACCCTCCAGTCTTCTTGTCCCAGCTTGTTATGTATTGCTTTACCAGCACTGAATAAAACAAAAACATTGGATTCGAATGGGTAAAAAAATATGTGATCATTCAAATGCCTAATACCCACAAAAGGCAGTATACATGTAAATCATGCATACTGAACTACAGCCCACATTGCCCCCCCCCCGCAATCCTGTCGCAAAGTACTACATAATGCACTTGTGTCAGATTGGGGTGGGGTGGCACTTGACCCCACAAATGAAATGTGATCATGGTACAGATGTTAGATTTGGTGTGTGTATGTTCATTTCCGACCACCCAAATGATTTTGGCTCATTACGCATTGATATGAAGTATACAGTGACTTTTATTCTCTGAGTGTTGCTTTTCTCAAATTTTCCTTGACAGCATCATCGAGACCCCTAGCCATGAAACTCAAGCGAGGGCGCTTGTTGAGTAGCGACAGCGAGGAGATGGACTATTGCACGATCTGGACGGTTTCATTGATGGACACGCCCTCGAAGAAAAATGACTGCGTCAATGTTGTCTCTGTACATCAAACAGATATTCGGCTACGATTAAAAACAAGTAGTGTGATTGGAGTATTACCAGGGGTGTTGCTAGAATGTTTTCAGTGGGTTGGGGGTGTACCAGACAGAATCCTTCATGTACCAATGAACAATGTCAACAAGCCACAAAAAAAAAATTGTTGTACCTATCAGCACTCATACCTGACAAGAAAACAAGCAACAACAAAAAATGTCTCCCTTTATCTTACTCAAGGTATATGTATTGCAAGCACGTAACAACTTCTTATTATAAATGGGGGTTTGAACACATTAATTGGTGAATTTATTCAGTGGCCACTATAGGCAGATGGTGTTCACTAAGACTGGTTGGACTGTAATTTCATGTTCTGATTCTGGTTAACAAAAAAATTATGAAAGAATTAGTGTGATATGTGCCTTTTCTGAAATTTGATGTCATCAAAAGGTGTTTTATTTCAAAAAATTGGATAATGCAATGAATTGCTCATTCACAGGCATAAATGGTGCTGCCAATACTATATCATGCCTGAGTGAACAACCTGTTGCTTTATTCTAGTCGGAGAAGTCTGGATTTCGAGATCAGCCTGGTCTGCCACATTGCACACATTAACAGGTCCTCATTATTAATTTAAGTTTGGCCTACCAGCTTAAATACTGTAAGCAGGGCCATCCTACAGGGTGTCACATCCCCCCCCCCCTGTTGTTATGTTAGCAAATTCATGAACCAGTTAGCACTTTCATTGCGCTAGATGTCAACAAATTGACCATGTAACCCCGCCCCCCCAAAAAAAAAAAAAAAAACAATTAAGGGGATTTTACTGTTTTCCAAAATTTTGCCCCCCCCCCACTTATTTTTCTTGTGTACAGGCTTTCAAGCGCTCCTACTTTTCCTACTTTTTCTACTTTTTCCTACTTTTTTTTAACTCTCCTCCTACTTATCCTACTTTTTTCCCCAAAACTCCTACTTTCTCCTCCTTTTTTTTGTTTGTAAAAACCCGCCAAAATAAAAAGGTGCTGTTGATCATAATATAAATGCTGATTAGTGAGTAGTCATTTCAGGTATTCACAGAAAGTGCTGACTTTCAGCACAAGAAAGGGTTCTCTACCAGCCAGACGAAAACTACTCCAAAAACAAAAACAAAATCAAAACCCGTGCATGTCCTACTTTTCCTCCTACTTTTAGCTCTTTATATCCTACTTTTCTCCTTACTTTTTCCTAAATTTAGCTCCTATTTTTCTCCTACTTTTTCACATGGTCACTTGAAACTTTAAGCCTGTGCTATTTGGCTGGGTAAAAATGCTTTTTTGGTAGCAAAACATTTTTTTGTTTGTCACTCTATAATTTTCACAGCCAAGAATTTGTGGAGATAATGCAACACTGTCATCAAGACACGGTTCAAGTTTTGATGCGAATTAGATATGCACTTGTCATTTAGGTCAGTGTGTGCCTTATCTTGTACAGCACAATGTTCCTTTAGATTGTTGTATGACCTGTAATTATCCTGTCTTTCTGCATTTTGTTCTTTCAGTTTTCATTGCATTGAATTTATCATTATGATTTGCCACTGGCAACAATTCTCTTTATATGTAATGGTATTTTTGTTTACCCA
The DNA here is from genome assembly GCA_001188425.1 of Eucidaris tribuloides. NCBI lineage: Eukaryota > Metazoa > Echinodermata > Echinoidea > Cidaroida > Cidaridae > Eucidaris > Eucidaris tribuloides. The sequence goes on from JZLH01S0047970.1 coordinate 43,381, forward strand.
CTTGTACCACGTTGTGTAGTGGCCTCTTGTGTCCAAAAATGTATTTTTGCAGAAATGATCACTGAGATCCAGTGGTTATGATGCAGAAGTATGCACAATTGACACAACAAAAAGACATAAACTTACGGAAAGGTGGGAGCCGGTGAAAATGAAGTTATTTTTTATATTTTCATGCCTTCAAACATTAACTTTTACATGTATGCAGTTTTTTGTAACCAAGGGCACAGTGCTAAAAAAAGGAAATAATACAGCAAAATGGGGATTTCTATTTGGTTACCCCAGGGTAATATTTATGTCATCATATACGAAAAGAAACAAGTATAAAAACAAACCACTATACATTCAATATAATCATAAATTTCGATACCTGAGCACAAAAAACTGTTAAAGGTAAATGACATGATTGGGGGTTGCACTTCAACTTGGGCTGAAACTACTCTAGAATCAAGATAACACTATGCCAGATTATCCTGTGAAAATCTTGTAGTCAAACGTTGACTCATTTCCTAGAATTACTAATGTCTATTGTCCTCGTGGCAGGCAAACCTGTTGTGTGGCTTTCTATCGGTCTTATTTTTATCATCCGGAAAATAATAAAATACTAGTATGTTCAATGCTTGATTTCTCTAAGTAAACAAATTACAGACAAATCCTTCCAGCTGGGAGATCCAATTCACAGTTAGTGTATAGCTGATATACATTTCAACTCATTTGGCTTCTTCAGGCATTTTCAAGTGTTCCCAATGATGTCACTAACTCTTATAATATGTTAATACTATTACAAACTCAATCTTACTCTTAACAGGTATGGCTATGAGTGTGAACATGCTTTGCGGAACTATGGACGCAAGTTACCGAGATATACAGAAGGAGGAAGCCCGAAGGTAAAACACGACTCTACACTCACTTTTTTACTCAACCCTTGGGCAAAAAAAAAAATCACTTTCAGATTCTTTCTTGCCTGAAATAAAATGAAAACATGAAAAGTCATTACTTATCATTGATTTTAACCAAAGAGGCCTTTTTTTGTGGCATTGGAAGGCTGATATTTCATTCTTGGGTTGCCAAAACTTGGGATTTATGAGTTTATACATCTTTACCATGATAACTCTGCAACAAGCCATCATCAATTATATGAATAGGGAGTACTGTGTACTGCACATAGACAAACATGCACAGTTTGATGATTTAAACTCAGAATTATCTCTCTCT
>JZLH01S0047974.1:14941-27512 GCA_001188425.1 Eucidaris tribuloides
TTCGGTGGAATTGGAGTCCGAATCTGAAACGTCCTGACGTCTAAAACGAAGGAAGGTTTCCGCTGACTCCGCAGACTCAGTGGAGTTGGAAGCCGACTCGGATTCAGTAGAATTGGAATCTGAAACATCTTGACGTCGTATACGGACAGCACCTGTTGTTATTATAATGAAAGAAAAGACACAAAGCAGTGCAACTATGGTGTCATGAACCAACCAATTAACTCAAAGACTGTGTCCATAATTTGCACACTAGAATCTAGAATTGTATTGATGGAAATACTCAATAATATCCACCTATCAATAAAGCCTCGGGGCTGGAACAGCCAGGTTGCGTGAAAACAAGCAATTCAAACAGAATACATCACGTAAAGTCACGAACTGAATTAGATATATTTTTCAACCGTTAAACTAGTCTGACTGCCAAACTTGATTTGTATATCATTTAGTGAAAACTAAATACCTACTAGACAAAGCTTACAAGGTCAAAACCTCACACCAGTGCAGTCAGTCGATTGTCCAGCAGTCTCTGCTACGATTAGATTCTACCAAATTCAAAATTAGATGAAACTACATCCAGTGAGCAACGGCCCAATTTCAAATGATTTATCGTTTATATTTCAAAAACTTTACAAAGTATTTTTCCAAATTTTGTACACTATTTATTTATATGGATCAAATCTAGCCAAGAGAAAGAGGAAAAACCCGAACCAATCAGATAGTTAAATCAAGTAATTTGAAACGTTTAAAAACTGGTAATATGTAGAAACAAATACATACAAAAAAGTGTATTGAAATAAAAATATTAGTACGTTCCAAGATGTATCTAAACTATTACCAAACTAAACTGATGGCTAATACATTCAGATTTTTTTTTTCATATGGATATCTTTATTTTGCTGTTGCCCAAATTGTCTCTTATTCCCCATGGAATGCTATTTTCCCCCAATGTTTTGCTCTTCTTAAAGTTTGTTGCTTTGGTTTTTATAAAATCTAGAACCACTCAAGGGGCTTCAACGAACGTTTCTCCCGGCGAACGACGGATAGATGTGCCTCACAACTTTTACTCTACAAACCGTGCATTTTAAAATATTGTTTGATGCAACGTGCCCAGGCGTAAACATACTTTACTTTTGAAAATGTAAAAAGTATACAATATTTTGTTGTTAGTCTATTTTGTTTCGCGTTTTCTATTCTTTCAGTCACTAATTCACACTTGGGCGTTGCATTGAAATAAATTAAGAAAAGGGAATAAACAATCAGGCCAAAAATTTACGTTTATCTGAGTGGCTATGTACTATATGCGTTGAACTTCATGATAAGCCTACGCCAATAACTTGAATGCTTGTAATCTCTCACTATAGCCTATATGTTTAATTGGATAGTATGCACAAACTTTAATGTATAGTATAAACGAGAAAATTCTCAAAGTCAGCGGTTTGTACTTGAAAAAGAAATTGAATGATAATATCTTAATTCTTACCTTTTGCATTATGCACCATTACCCACATCGATAGACATAGGCAAAATATGACGGGTATTTTCATCTGAAAGAATCAAGAACAACAAATCAAAACATTGAGCAAACCCTTTTAGGGAGATCGGGACATTTCTATATTTAGCCCAATGATTCCGTTTGCAATTATCGAATCTGTACATTTATAGTTTGCGTTAAACATAATGTTATACATGTAACCCCTTCTCCTCTGGATTTGAATGGGTTAGGTTTGGGTATTACAATGGTATAGCCAAGTAATTGACAAATAAAACAGCAGGATGATGATAAAAATCTAACCTTTCTGCAATATAATAACAAATTATATTAAATTTCGCAAAAATCACAAAGAGAATGGAATTCTGTGAAATTCCATATTAGAAGACATAAATCATTTTGACACCGTAAAAAAAGAAATCAGTGATAATGATATAATGTTAATGAAAGGTAATCTCGAATAGGCTTTCGTTTAAATCAGTGCCTGTGTGGTAAACGGTGGGGGTAAACACAATCTTTCTACTCTGCTGATTTTAGTTTCAGTAAAGGAGGAGTAACCCATCCATTTGACACACGAGACTAAAAAAATATTGAAGATCTTCAGAAAGCAGAAAACGTAGACTTAGTGAGAAAAAATACGAGTTAAGTATTTAACTAAATGAATTTCCACAGTTTAAAAAAGTTGAAAACTTGAGTCTTTAGATAATTATAAAACTTGTCTCGATAAATGAAAATATTTGGTATCTATAAGGACCATTTTTTAAAATGAAGTTTCCTTGATTGGGTCAATACTAAATGCAAACTTTAATGTATGTGGATTACATTCCTTTAACAAAGTCATGTGATAGCAAGCAAAATCATTATAAAGACAACTTTGTGTCAGTATATGAAATAAAAAGCAGAACAATATTTCATAGCCACAGCTATTCCAAAATCGATGAAGAACAAACACCAACTGGATGAACCAAGAATTATGAGAAAAGGTTAATATGATGTTTTCTGATTGGAAATCGTAAATAAGTTGAATTTACTTTATTTCTGCAACAGTTTCCCAACAGTATTAAAACTAGCTTTGCGTTGGGATTTTATCCCGTTAATGCCATAATTGCAACAAAACATTTTCCCTATAAAATACTGAACCTGGTATACGGAAAGGGTTAAAATTCAACGTAGTTATATACCGGCACTTACACTGTAAATAGTGTGTTTAGTAATTAAACATTAGAGTGATAGCAAAGATGTGCTTTGATGCATGTTTAGGTCATTGATATTGAGTGTTTAGAAATTGGACACCGATGTTTAGAAATTTAACGTACGACGGAAAGCTTCTGAAAGTATTTACAAAGTGATAGCAATAATATGTCTAGAAAAGTGTTTATTCGCACTGAACACAGTTTTTACAATGTAGACAAACAAAATAAATAAATAAATAAATAAATAAGTAAAAAGATAAATAAATAAATAAATAAATAAATAAATAAATAAATAAATAAATAAATAAATATATATATATATATATATAAATAACAAAATGCCGCTTACCTTTCCAATCATAGTAACTGAGATATTAGTAGGTAAAAAGTTGGTAAAAGTTAAGTTCCGATGCCGGAGAATCCTGCTTGTCAGAACTGCTGCGAATTCCGAAATGCATTCAGCAATGACAGGGTTTTCCATCTTTTCCCCTTTATATATATTTCTCATAACCTTGATGAGTTCGAGTACTATGCGATCGTAATTAACACTGTCATAAAAACTTACCCAATGCCAAATATTTTATTCGATTTCAATAATTATTGTAAGCAATTGTATCGTAACAACAATGAATTAGATCTACAGTGAATAACTAAAGATAATAATTAATATCGGAGGACAGAAGTTCAAATCGAGGTGTACAATACGTGTAAGAGTTTGATTTCATGAAAAGACTACTGGATTTCCATGTAAGGATTCATGGTGGTTCAATATAGCACCGAAAGGTGCAGGCAACGTTACCCTAAGAAATTCTTATGTAACCATCAACAGAACGGCTGCCAATATTTTTGTTGGCTAAAACCCCCGGAATTGACCATGAAGTTATCTAGTGGTCAATCGTGCAAATTTGCCAACTCGCGATGGACAGTTTTTCACGCGGATACTTTCTATAATCTACTACAAAGACTCAAAGTTGTTGTGACGTGAACTTCCGGCAGGCGAAATTGCACCGGACTTCAGTAAAACTACAAGGAACATCTACATGTATGCATGAGCGCACATGATCATACGCATACATTACACAAATCCTAAGCACTTTGCAGAATTCATGCTAATTATACAGAGTATGGAGTATAGTCTACTGAGGGATTTGTCATCAACGTTCTCAGAGACGTCGATCCTGCGGGGGGGGGGGGGGGGGAGGGGGGAGGCGATCACCCCACCAATGAAAATAGGGGGGGGGGGGGGGCAAAAATATCGATTTGCCCCCAAATAATTTTGACAACTTGAAACATTCATAATATGGAATGCAAATATATGTTTTAGAAAGCATTGAAAAGCACTATAAAACCATTAAACATGGCATAAAAATACTTTTAAACATACAAAATTTTCAATTTTTCGGCGCGTTTTGCGCACAAAATTTTGTATTACAACTTGGCGCGCGGAGCGTGCCGAATATTTTAGACATTTTTCACTTCCCCCCCAATCCGAAACATGAATTGACGCCCCTGTTACGTTCGTACTCAACAGTCTGACTGTCCAACCATACTATATCATTTGCACAAATCTCATTTTATAATGAAAACAGAGACAAATAAGTTCTGAAATTCTGAACAACAGCGTTTGGTGAAATAAATGAGAATTTATTTATTATATATTTCAATTTCTCTATCGTATGTTTGTGATTCATTTTTTTTTTGGGGGGGGGGCGGGCAAAATTTTCCCTATAGATTTTTTTTGCCCTTCTTAAGACTTTACCCTGGCGCCGCCCCTGTTCATTCAAATGTAATTTTCGGAAGACATAAATGGTCTCGTACTCAGACTAGTACAGGCAAGTCAGTTCTTCCATGATCGTTTTAGGATCGAGCCAGATTAGTCTATTCATTATACCTATATTACGTATTTCCTGCTTGCATGTACAAATTGTGTTATTTACAAGATATGATTGACATGTTTGATAGTATAATAAATGCATGTTAAAGGGGTAAAAAATAAGATTAGGAAATGTCTCTGTTGATATATTGCTAAAAGCTTTGAAAACTTTTGGAAATCCCCCTTCCAATGCCAATGAATCTGCCTATAATAACGACTTGGACAGTAGGTGGCTGTGTTGCAATGTCAAAATTGGCCGGACCATTGACTTTGTAAAATTATGGTCATGACACAATCCGAAGCACTGAAAAAAACCAACGATTGTGCATTAAGTGGAAAACCGCAGGAAAATTTAAATCAAATGGACAAAGATACACATTGTTTAGAGAAGTTAGGTAATTTTCAAACATTTATTTGGGTATACCCCAGGAAATTGCGCTGACTCGTACGTTGCTCATTATGTCACTGACCCCTGACAATTGGTTGCTGGCCGTGTGTCTGTGTCAACTTTTTTTCATAGTGCACAATGTCAAATTTCATTTGAAATTTGAAAATTGACATAAAAATGATACAATGAACAAGCAAATAAATAAATAAACAAGCAAACAATTATAATGATAATGTCATATTAGTTATGGTCATATAAATACACAATTACAAGAAACTTACAAACTAAATAAACACAAAAATAAGTATACTTAGGATTACAGATGATATTATTATTAAAAGCGAAGGTGTACCAAACCTTTCCGCACCACTCACCCATATCACATGGGAAGTTTATGTAATTTTATTTCAATGGAAGTGAGAGGGTTAATACCAAACTGAAAAATTAGACATACTTTACAAGTTTAGCAGATTACAAAAACACACGTTTTTGCCAAATCGGAAGCCACGATAACTATATAGCGAAAAATAGTCGGTTCTTAGAAAACCTGCCTCCAAATAACTATTAACCGGACAGTTATCCTATCACATCCATGTTAAATTATACACTAATACAATCCTTACCATTCAGGTAGCACTTTAAGATAAAATATCCAAGTAGTAACCGTCCTGGGGTGTATTGATTTCGGTAAGATTGCCCAAAGTATAATCACCCATGGGCTACTTAACCGTTTACATAAATGTTTATTACAGGCAGGTGGCACGTAATATTACATTTTCATCTCCATTTTCCTTTTCCTTCTCTTCTCTCTTTTTCTTCTTCCTCTTCCTCTCACCATCATCATCATCGCCATCATCATTAACGTCGTTTCCGTCATCGTCGTCGTCGTCGTCGTCATCATCATCATCATCCCAATCAACACCAATACCATCATTATTACAGTCATCATATAAAAAAATAAGACTATTACCTGATTACATACCAAATAATTCTCAGTGAAACATTAATAGGTTGATATAAACTAATCATTATCATCTTTTTTCTCACTATGGCACATACCTGTTGTTTTAAATCTTTGGTCGTAATAGCTTTAGATTAATCATTCCCTATGCTTTGAAATGTCGAGATTAAGAAGCATACTTTTTGTTTGATTTTAAGATAAGATGTAAAGGTATAAAAGTAAAGGAAAGTGGTAAAGACATATGTAAAGATGCAACCATATGTAACTATGATATAGCGGCAATTATAAAGGTAAAATCAAATGTGAAGTTACTGGTATAAGGTGAAGGTATACAAGTAAATGTAAAGGTAAATGTAAAGATGACGGTAAAGATGAAGGCATTGTTATCTAGATCAACGTAAAAATGAAGGCAAAGTTAAAAAGATGATAAAAGTAAAGTTGCAAATTTCAGGGTAAAGATAAAGGTGAAGTTTATGTACAGTCAAAGTAAATAAACGTATGAAGGTCAAATTATAAAGGTCAAGATCAAAATAAATGTAACGGTAAGGTGAGGTAAAGGATGGCGTTAAAGGTAACAGAACAAATGTAAAGTAATGGTAAAGGAAATATGATTCCAAACAAGGCAGAATGGGATAGCGAATTCTTTTGAATGATAACGAACTACTGCTGTTTTCCACAGTGCAAACTAAACTGGCTTGATTTTGTGACAAGTGCGTAAATCCTTTTCCCATTACAGCCTGTAAACCGTGCTATCAAATGATAAAGATTAAGATAGTGAAATAAAATGCGCATTTTTCTATCTTATACACTAGTTCTGTTGGATTGAAACGAATAAGTTTGTGATTAAATCGCGCCTCGTTTAAATAAAAGAATTATGGTGCATAAAAACAATGGATTAGATGAGTTTTTTAGTTTATGCACGACTGACTGTTTTGCATGAAAAAGTGCATGAGTTTGGAATTGGAGAGATTTTAAGGTTCATCTTCTTTGCCCTCAAACCGTCTTTAATGGGTCAAGTCGTATGAACGTCACAAGGATTCCTCGAATCCGGAGTAAAATTCATATTTATATTCATATTTCATATTTATTGTCCATGAGGAATTTCATTTCGTTTACATGCATGACAAAGAATACAACTATACAATAACAACACATTTGATAATGATTACACAACATGGCAAAATACGACATAGTAGGATAACACTAAATTAATTAAAACAGTTAATTAAATAATGCTCTACGATATAATATATATCTACCCTCAATAATTATTTTCATTTTAGCTGTGATTATGTGATGTAATTCAAGGGGGAAAAAGATGGAATTTCATTTTGGTTTGTATAATATACAGTACTGAGGATAAATGAGAAAGAGATAAATCATGTATATATATTGCACATCCGACAGAGAATGGGGATTCAGTCATTTATTTTCAGATTTTATTTAACAGACGAACTGAATGAGGGGTGAAGGAATTATGGTAGCGTGTTGTTCTCGTTTTTATGGATTGTCAGCGTTTACCACTTTTCATCATTATATAAAAGGATTGAGTGGGGCCAACAGTCGAAGCAAAAGGGAATATCCCCTCTTTTCAGTCAAGATATAAAAATGGGCACAATTGTTTTTCACAACGTAAAAATAAACTATGTGTAATAGAATACCCTTTCTCCCTTTTCCGCTTTTAACCTGTAGACCATACCTTCTCGCCAATAAATGTTTTCTGTCAATTTAAAGACGAACTTTGAATTATTTTAGGGAAGATATACAGTCTTTGGACGTAACACGCTTGATAGTGGGTCTTTCCAGGCGCGGTTCTACCGGGGGTGGGCTTTGGGGGCTTAAGCCCCCCCCCAGAATTGCCCAAGCCCCCCCCCCCAAAAAATAAAAAAAATTCGGAGAGTAAAAAGATTCTGAGCGACCTTTTCGGCGACTGATTTGATCGTAAAAAAATTTGGACCTCGAATTTGGAATGGAAAATTGTTCGTTCGTACCCACCCCTCCCCACCCCCCCCGGCTCAGCGACTTTTTGGCGGCTGGGATGACAGAGAAAATTTTAAAATTTTGGACCTGGAATTTGGAATGGAAAATTTTTCTTCGGCGGCTGGGGTGACCGAGAAAAAAATTTGGACCTAGGATTTGGCCGCGAATGAAGCCCCCAGTAGCCCCCTAATTTTGTCGGTCTAGAACCGCGCCTGGGTCTTTCAGAACATGAGGACATGGTTGAACTAAAAATCAAACTTCATGGCAAAATTTCTCGTTTCGTTAAATCATACCACGGAAATCTGAGTTATTCAAAGCTTTTTCAGACTTCATACAGTAAAATACCCTTACGCAAACCTAAAAAATTAGCAGCGCTTGGCATCAAAATGGGGTTTTCATCTTGCCAAAAATCGTCCGATTGTTTATACTGTGCTGTAAAGTTGTATACAGGCACGCACCAACACAAACACCGGTTACTCCCCGTCAATGAGTATCAAAGGTCAGATGAGGTCATCTTGGCACGTGGCCAAAGTAGTCTTTGTCAAAGGCGTACACTTTCCATTGTGTATTGCTATGTTTTATGCCATAATGAGATAATTTCGACACATGTTGCGGCGTAATTATTATTAACTCAACATGAAGAATCAATATTGATAATTATGATGTACTCGTGTAGTAAACTGGCGACGCAGCATACATTACTGTAGTAACTGGGACCTTGGCCAAATTATTATGGGAAAAGTAAAGTAGATATGGAATTCGTAAAATCATTTTATCAAGTAAAAATACTCGAAAAATACTATTGTTCAATGTATGTAGCTCAGTTTTAAAAGGAAACGTGTTTTGACAACAAAAGTATAAGTAATTAACATAAATTTGGTTAATTACGGTGAAGAGTCAAAGTTTTGATACTAAGACATCTTTGGAAACTGTAACTGTATGATTAATGAAGTACAATTTTGGCAGTCTTGGTCTCCATGCGTTTGTTTAAAAATCGTACATGTCCTATAAACCAGGTCAATGTATAAACCCAGTCAAATCGTTGCTATGTCGAACTCGGGTTTAGTTTTTAGAATAGACCCAACAGATAAATCACTCGCAACTTTGATAGGCTTTGAACGTATGACGCATAGCTAAAAGGTGGAACACACTGATCGAGTCCAAATAATTATATTTGACCGGACAATAACCTTGCTTGTCATAGATGTCATCGTTTATGGTGCGATATACTTCCATGGATATAGTAAAGCAGACAAATGCAAATTGTTCCCACTTGGTTATAGTTGTTTTGCTCTGTGATTATAGATGTTTTTGTATTTCTGAATCAAACGTTCCATTGAATTGAAAATCAGTCAATTCGGTCAAACTTATAAACAAAAATTTAATTACATTTGACAGTTGTATGAGAGACAAATGCAAACACAAACAAAACGCTAACTTTTGTTGGCACCTCTAATTATTATTATTATAATATTATAATATTATTGTATTTGCCAGTTTATCAATTTGAGTATTATCACGTACAAAAATATTTGGGGTAGAAAATAAATATAAAAGAGATGATTTACAAAAACTACCACAATACTGGTATTTTGGCGAAAAAATATTTTTGTGTTAATGATTGTTGTATCACAGTTATCATTTCACATTATATAATATTCCTTCCATATGAAACGATACTTAATTGTGTACAGCCGAAACTTCTGAAGCTTCTAGCTTTGCATGCTGTAGGTACGCAAGCTGGATCTACTTTTGATATCCTATTTTTTTTATTTCGTAAATTTTGAGTCTGCAAACAGGGGCGTACTCTGGTCTAACCCTTTGCTTGGTCAAATATTGAACAGATCATGATCCTGTCAGAAACATTCAGTTAGCATTTGTAGCTTTGTAATTACGGTATATCATCGCGCAATTGAATGGAGTGTCCACGGTTGTTTAACCGGCTGAAATAGCACAGCGACTTTAAAATTTAGGCGTTATTGTGAACAGCCTCTTCTGTAAAAAGGCGTTTCCATCATGAACATAATCGCGTTATTGTTTGCAAATTACTCGTTTACGAGCTAATGATGGTAATATAAATTATGTCATTCAAGTAAAAAGGCAGATGCCCCATCAAACAGGCGAAACATAATTTAGGTGCAAAGATTATGTTTATGATGTTTGAATTGAATTGTTGTTACCGTGCAGAAGGGATCTTAATCATCAATCTGACTCACCATTTAGAAAGACCACTCATAATTATCCAACCATTCTAAACCCATGCACAAACAGAAGCTTAACGTGCAATCGATGGCAATAAAACTTCTCGAAATTATTTGACTTAAACACTTTTTTTGTTTTAATTTACAAACTTATCGTCTTTATTTTACAGCGTATTCCACAGGAAAACCAAGTATGAAAAAAAAAGATTATTCTCTATTCCCACATATATTATCTGGATCAGTTTCCATGACATCACTTATATATTATAATAAAATATACATGTAGTTAACTATTTTCTTGCCAAGTTTGTACAGATCAATAAATACAATGGAAACAATGAATATAGATTGATTAATCCTGCCTAATCCTCTTTCTTATTAGAATCCCCCCGATAGCCTAATAAGTCATTACACCCTTGTACCGTATGAAAAAGGGAAAAGGTGTGTTATTTCGCGAAAACTGTAAGTTGAATAAAAATCTTAAACTGATACGCAAAATGTGGTCAACAAAGATTGAATGATTTTTACAATTATTTTCAATCTAAGAATTGATTTTTATGTACAATGAAAATACAACATCTGACCTAATAGCCAAATTTTTCTCTTTTGATATTCAACAGCATGCATCTGTCAAACTTGGAGTCCAGGGGCGTCGCTAGATCTTTTTCAATGGGGGTTGTGTAACCGACATAATATTTCGTGTACCGACGGGCGACAGATCAACAAGCAAAGAACCCCCCCCCAAAAAAAAAAAATGTTCTCCGTTATTGTAGGTAGAATCGCAAATGACCTGACAACTACTTCTTCTCGCTATCGACGCTCCTAAAGTAGACTGAATGAAATTAAATTTAATTCTTTACTCAGTGTAGGGGGACAGTTCATGTCTCCAGAGGCGTCGAGTCCTGGGGGGGCGGGGGGGGGCGGGGTCAGTGGGTGGCAATCGCCCCACCAATGAAAATATTGGGGGGCATACATATCGATTTGCCTCCCCCCAATAATTTTGACAACTTGAAAAATTCATAATATGCAATGCATATATATGTTTTAAAAAGCATTGGAAAGCACCATTAAATCATTAAACACGGCATGAAAATACTATTAAACATAAAAAATTGTCAATTTTTTGCAATATTCTGTATTAAAATTTGAAAATGCCCCCCTCCAAAACATGGGGCAACGCCCCTGCATGTCACCACACCTGATTCACATGGGATCATGGTCACGCTATAGAGCTCATTCGCTGATATTTACTTTAACAATATTCCATATAAAACCAAAACGGACCCCACTCCGTCAAAATGGGCAATACACTCCAAAATGTTTATAAAGTCAGGTTCATACCGCGTTTAATGTCCTTATTTGGTAAATTATGTGGAATAAAGATTACTTCAAGCCAACCTTTGGCCAGCGATAGTGCAAACATCTGAATGATATGATTAAAACTGGGTAGGCCTGCAGCATTTTGGCAACTGAGTTACCCGACGTAAGGACATGACACAAAGAGAATGTTGCTAGTGCATGTGAAATCTACCAACCAACCCACCAAACAACCAACCCACCCACCAACCAACCAACCTACCCACCCACCAACCCACCAACCAACCAACCAACCAACCAACCAACCAACCAACCAACCAACCAACCAACCGACCAACCAACCGACCGACCGACCAACCGACTGACCAACCAACCAACCAACCAACCAACCAACCAACCAACCAACCAACCAACCAACCAACCTACCAACCAGCAAGCAAGCAATCAAGCAATCAAGCTTGCAAACAAACAAACGAACGAACAAAGAAACAAGGAAAGAAAGAAATAAGTTAAAAACACACACCCGTAACACGAATACACGCAAAGGTTTTACATAACGTATGTAGCTCCACGGTATACTCGAATAATACTATTATTCAAGGATATTCTGGCCGGTTTCAAGCACAGACGTGTAACTATCATTCCGTTGCCAACAAATCCGGTATTGCTATCTCAAATATTTCTTTGGCCGCACCTGGTACTATTTTTAACCATTATACAGTGTGAGTCAAAAAGTTAACCGCTAGATAATTGCTTATTGTTTTAAACTTCAGCTTTAAACGAAATGTTATCATACATGTTTGGAAAGTGTGTTTCATCTTGAATCATTTGATACCATTTTTGTGTGGTTTGTGTTCACGCTTGAATGACCAGGAGACATTGTTTGCGAGGGTGCAAAAATCGATTTCCGCCAAAGTAATGATTATGTGATGTTTGAATTTAACAACTGGGATTGGGGGTTTTAATTCGGTCTTTGCAGATCAAAGAATTATCCCTCACAGAATTTATCATGATACACATATCGAAACACCCTCACACACACACGCACGCGCGTGAGCACACACACGTACACACACACACACACACACACACACACACACACACACACACACACACACACACACACACACACACACACACACACACACACACACACACACACACACACA